>JAPTJF010000235.1:0-94213 GCA_029339195.1 Micractinium sp. NFX-FRZ
GGGGTCCGGGGGCGCCAGGGGCACGGAGTGAGTTGGCTGGAGCCGGCAGGCGTATCGAGAGAGAAAGAGAAAGAGGATGCACGACAGTTTGGGCTACGACCAGCCTGCTATGCTCTGTGCAAATGTCGGCCAGGCTGGCACCAGCTCTCCCTCCACCGTCTATATGCGAAACCGCAGTGATTGTGCCCCGAGACCGACACCTGCACAACTAGCCCCTCCACCGCCACCATGCACGGCGTTGTGGCTTCCTCGGTGCTCGGCTGCCCAGGCGGCACCAGCGGCGCAGCTCAGGGCAGCTGCAATCGAGTCAGACAGACGGTGACGGCGACACACATGCAGCGGCAGCGACCGCCATGCCCGGCAGCGACAGCAGCGGCAGTGGTGGCGGAAGGCGGCAGGCGGCAGCAGCAGCGGCATGTGCCGCGCTTGGTTGCCTCCTACGCCTCCCGGCGCCCTGCAGCACTGGCAGCGGCAGCAGAGGAGGAGGAGGCAGAAGAGGATGTGGAGGACGTGGCGGAGAGTGAGGAGGAGGAGGAGGAGTGGGTGGAGGTGGGGCGCATTGGCCAGCCCCATGGCGTGCGTGGAGAGATGAAGGTGCAGCCGCTCACCGACTTCCCAGAAGACCGGCTGGGCACGCCTGGCCCACGGTGGGTTGCCCGGGCAGCTGTACGTGCTGTGGGTGAGGTTGTTGCAAGTTGCTGGGAGTGGTTCTGCGCATTGTGCGCGTGCGTGATCGGCACACCAGGCACGGGACCTTTCCTAGGCATGAGCTGAGCACCATGCACAACCATCCCAAGGCCCACTCCCCTCAAGGTTGAGGTCAACACATTGGTTTGTTGCTGCTCGATGCTTGCCTGTCCACCCGTGCTGCTCCATACCTGTCCTCACGCGTGCACCGCTGCCCTACGTGCCCCGCCCCCGGCTGGCGCAGGTGGCTGCAGGCGCCGGCGCCCAAGATTGGCCGGCGGAAGGCAGACCCCCCGGAGGAGGTGGAGCTGGAGTGGGGGCGCGCCTCCATCAGCAAGGGCAACGAGGTGCGGGTAACGCGCTTGGTGTGCTCAAGATAGGAAGGAATCCAGACGGCGGCCGCCATGCCCGCTGGGTCCTGGTTGGTTGTGGTGTAGGGCGGGGTCTGGCAGCATTGCCCAGATTCCAAACTGCTGCTCTCTGCCTGCCCTGCTCTTCTCTGCTCTGCCACTGGACTGACAGGCATCCCCCTTCCCTGCTGCTGCTCCCACTCCTACTTGCCCAACTGCGTCCCACCCTGCCACCTCCCTCCCCACAGGTGTGGCTGGTGAAGCTGGAGGGTGTGGAGAGCCCCGAGGAGGCGGCGCTGCTGCGGGGGCACACGCTGTTCATCCCCGCCAGCGCACGGGAGCCGCTGGAGGACGAGGACGAGTTTTATGTGCAGGTGGGGTGGGGTGGGAAGGTGAATGTGTGGGCTGGGTGAGAGGGTAGGTGGGTGGTACCTCAGATTGTATCGGGCGTCACCCCGGTGTGGTCGGTGGTTGGCTGGCAACTTTTTCGGGAGGCTGCGGTAGCGCAGGAGGTCTGGCAGGCTTGTTGGGCATGATTTCAGTGCCTGGCGTGCGGCCGCTGCAAGTCTCCTGCCATGCGCACCTCCTCTCATCCCCCCCTTCTCCTGCTGCACCTCCTGCCCTTCCCCTGCCGCTGGCACGGCCTGATGGCACCGCGCGTATTCAGTCAGGCACACACTCTACTGCCAGAACATCATGTAACTGACACAAGAAGAACGCGTGCCCTGCTTTCCGCAGGACCTTGTGGGCCTGCGCGTCTTCCTGCAAGACTCCGGGGAGGAGGTGGGCACAGTATCCGATGTGTTTGACGGCACCGGCACCCATGACGTGCTGCGCATCCAGCTGGCGCCAGCTAAGCTGGAGCAGCTGGCGGCGGCGGCGGCGGCGGCGGCCAGCAGCAGCGGCAGCAGCAGCAACAGCAGCGGCGGGGAGGGGCATGAGGAGGAGGAGGAGGAGGAGGCGGGCGGCGGCGGCGGCGGCAGCGGCAACGGCGCCCACCATGTGCTGCTTCCATTTGCCAAGGCAATGGTGCCGGTGGTGGACTTGGCGGCGGGGAGGATGGAGATCACGCCTCCCGCGGGGCTGCTGGAGCTGGCAGCTCCCTCAAATGTGAAGAAGGCACGGCGGGAGAACCGGGGCCGGCGGGAGCGGCGGCGGCCGCGGCCCAGGGCGCGCAGCACAGCAGGGGAGGGCGTGGCAGCTGCCGGCGCGCCAGTGCACAGCGATGTGGAGTAGGCGGCTGGAGCCGCTCTGCAGCGCGGCCTTAACTTCCTGTGGTGGGGGCAGGCAGTATGTCTGAACCAACCAGCCAGATAAGCAGATTGACGTTGGCGCTGCTGGCCTCACCGGACTGATGTCCTCCTCTGTGCTGCTCTCTCTCCACATATGTATCAAACTTTGCCTGGCAATTCAAAGAGAGCGCGCTCCATCCTGTGGGCACAGCTTGTGACTGCTGGGGTCGGCTGAGCTGTTCAGATGAACAGGCGCACAGGTGGCATGGCCTGCCAGCTCCACTGCAGTGCTTCCACATGGAGCAGGCCGCTTCCTGGTCAGTTCGGCGGTAGCCGAGATGCTCCATTCAAGGGGCTCCCGCCTCTGGGCGGCGGCCGCGCTACTCTGCAGGGCTGTGCAGCTGTGCACCGCCCAGGTCTACGGCGGCATTGGCTACGATGTTCTCGTTATGCAGCTGTGAGTGCGTGGCGATTGGAATGGGAGGCTGTCCCTGCCGACCAGCCCACTCCTCCCCACCGCGTCTGGCCTGCCTGCCAACACGCTTGCCCGCTGCTTGCTGCCCAGCTGGATGCACTCTTCCGTGACCCTGGCTACTCCCACAAATGGCACAACCTCATCGGATTGAGCGGTGGCGTCGGCTGCCCCCGCCAACCCTGCTGCCGCCATTCCCGCCGCCGCCTCACTCTCCTGCTCTTGTGCTGCGCCCGCTCGCCTGCCCTGACCCTCCCTCCTCCGGCCGGCTTCCCTGCGTGCAACAGAAAGTGGATGCCCATCAGTGCGCAAATGGCTCTTGCGCACAGCAGGCCTTGTGAGTGCTATTCAGGGACGTCGTCTTGAGGGCGCCGCCACGATTGCCGCTGGAGCCGGGCGCCGCCTGCGTGCCCCAGCATGTGCCGCGATACGCCTGCCCCCCTCCACAGCTTGCAATTTACTAGATGCGGCGCAATGAGCCACCCGACACCCTCCACCTGCAGCGGGGCGTTCTCCATAAATGGTCTTGTGCCCACCAACACTGTCACGGATGAAGGCGTCAACCCAGCCAATCAGCCCGGCCGCCCCCGCTGCACCACTGAGCCCTTTGATGCCTCCAAAATCAGCCTGGAAGTGTGCAAGCAGCTGGAGTGCATCTTTTACGATGGCACAGGCAAGAGCGTCGAGTGTGTATATGCAACAGTGGGTGTGTCGGCCGTCGCCTGCCGCTGGTGGAGTGCCCTTGCATAGAAACATCAATTCTTAACCAAACATCAGATTCTTAACCAACTGCGTCCTGCATGCCAGCCTTCATAATCTCATGCTCTCATGCGCACGCGTGGTGGGCCCCATGCTGTGTGCTGCAGGCGATGTCCAGGCTCCCTGGCGCGACATGTGGAAGCGGCAGGGGCAGTGCAGCGGCATGGACCTGAACCAGTACTTTGGAACAATGGTCGACCTGTTCACTCAGTACAATCCAGACGTGCGTGGGAAGTAGCACAGGCCGCCTGGGTGTGCAGGCTGGCAGGAGGTGCTTGTGCAGGCAGGACCTGCTGCTGTGGCTGCCTGCCATTGCACCTGTGCTTCGGTCGGAAGCAGGTGCTGTGACCGTGCGTGCCTGCAGTAGTCAAGTGCAGCCGAGCCGGGGGTGTGAAGCTTCGGTGTGATTCCAGCACCACTGCTGTTTGTAGCGAAGCGTCCCCAGCAAGCGAGCCTGGTGCGCCTGGCCGTTTGCGCTGCCCCCTGCTGCAGGCCATCCTGGCTGATGAGGGGATCTCCATGACGGCTAGCAACCCAGGCTTAGACAGGTAATGCGCCCGCCTGCTGTTGCTGCTGCTGCTGCTGCTGCTGCTGCTCTGCTGCTGCTGCTGCTGCTGCGCTGCATCAATAAATGATCGTGACACCCTCTTCTCCCGCCCCGCAGGAACCTCACTCTGCTGCTGTTGGACAAGGTCATCACCGCCAAGACCTTTGCGCAGTGCGACATTGGGTAAGCACACACATTCCAACCCTCGAAACCAGATGAGAAGATGGCATGCACGATGGATGGAGATCGCATGCCAGGCATTCCATCATAGCCCCGCGCTTTGGGCCCCTCCTGACCGTGCCGCCATGGACTCACTGCAGGTCCGACCCGAAGCGTCTCTTATACATCGACATTTGCTTCGACCCCAACAACGGATTCAGTCCTACGGATTGCCCCTGGTGGAAGGACCGGTACAGCACAGATTCCTCCGTGTTGGGCGGCATGGTGTGCGACGGCCAGCTGCAGATGCTGCAGGGCGCGGCCCCCACGGAAGCGTGCACAGCGTCTTATCCCCGCACCATCCCGGGAGCGCTCCTGCCTCTTGCATCTCCCCCGCCGCCTATTGCGGCCGCCCCGCCGCCTCCCGCGGGCGGCGAGGGAAACGTGGAGGGTGGGCCGGTCCCAGGCACGCCACCCCCAGATGGCGGCAGCAGCGGCAGCAGCAGCAATGTTGGCGTCATCGTCGGCGCCGTCGTGGGCGGAGTCGTGGCCCTTGGTACGTGCAATTGCCGTCCGGGCAGGCTCGGTGCCTTCTCAAGCCCTGCATGGGGGGTGGCACGCACGTCAGACTGCACACACACACGCGCTCTGCTGGCCCGGCTCCGCGTGCCCGCTCACCTCCCACGCCGCACTACACCCCTGCCCCTCCCACTGCAGTGGCAGCCGTTGCCGGCTTCCTCTTCTGGCGCAAGCGCCGCGCGTCCTCAGCAGGGTCGGGCGGCCCTCCTCGACTCCCCAAGCCCGCCGGCACTCTGACGCCATACGATGCATCCGCTGCTGCGGAGGCGGGCGCTCTAGATTCCCTGGTCCTTTCCTCCAAGCAGAAGAGCGTGGACAAATCGTTCGTCTCCTCCCACGGCAACGACCCTGAGTCAGTCGCGGATACTGGGGGCTATGCCAGGCAAGTGGCTGCTTTGGCCGGCTCTAACTTTGCAACTATGCACAGTTGAAAAGGTTGAAAAGGGTCATGGCTCGGCTGTGAGGCCAGCTTTTGCCTGCTGCCTCCGCTTGGCGTGCCGCTCAGCCTGCCAACCGCTGCATGGAGCATTGCGCGGTGGCCTCGACTGCACAACCGCTTGTGAGAACGTAACATCTCAGCCCTGTATGCATCGTTCCTGTACTCGCAACAGACTCATTTCAACATCAACACCTGGATTCATTCTGCTGGATGTGCTCCAGAAAGGTCGTGGGGCCTCCATCTTGTCAGAAAGGTTCGTGGGACCTCCATCTTGTTTCACCCGCACCTGCCATGCCGCCCCCTGCTGCCTGCAGCAACTCCCAGGCCTCTGCCCTCAGTGGCCAGGACCCTCTCCTCTCATACATCACCGCATCCCAGCTCAAGACAGGGGCCACTGTGGGCTCTGCAGCCTCGGCCATCTCCCGCCGCCCCTCTGATGGGCAGACGTCCATGTGGATGATCCCATTCGAGGTGGGCTCCCCTGCCACACTGCTGCTGCTGCTGGTCAAGGACCTAGCCTTTTTGCTAGCTTATTCCTAGTCATCCTTGCCGGCTGTGACTGCAGCACACGGCGGCCAGCTTGCTGCCTCACTCCGGCAGCCTGCCCGGCATGCGTGCCCTGCCTCGTGTGCCAGCTCACCGAAACGCCTGCATTTGCGTACACTTGCCCCGCTGTGATGCTGCTGATGCGTGCAGGAGCTGCAAGTCAGCAAGCACATTGGCGAAGGGTCATTCGGCCGTGTGTATGCCGGTGAGCGGTGCGCCGCCTGCCTGTGGCGGGGGCCGCCGGCAAAGCCGCTGTTTGAGCAGGCAGGGGTGTGCTTGAACAGGCAGGGGCATGCTGGCTGGAGCAGCTGCGCCCATGCATGCAGCACTACACCACCCTGCCACCAGCCAAACCCTGCCTGGGGCATCACCTCTCCCAAGCACCCCCTAGACCCTGGCTTCCCGGCCATGGGACCGCCTGCTCCGCTCCCATGCCTGCCCCGTCGTCGTGAAGCTGCTACTGCTGGTTGTGATGCCAACCCCTGCCGCCCGCCCGCCGTGTCCACCCACCTCTTCCTGCAGGCGAGTGGCACTCCACACCCGTGGCCATCAAACTTCTGCTGGGGGATGACAAGCAGGAAGAGGGATCGCTGGCTGCGCCCAGCCCGCTGCTGCTGAAAATGGAGGAGGTGGGTGGGGGCTGGGGGGAAGCTGGCAGGAAGCTGCGCAGGCAGGGGGATCGTCGGAAGCAGCAGGGGATGTGACAGCCTCGGGAAATTGACAGGGTGGTCAGAGCACGGGTACATCAGGCAGCAGGCAGCCGTGCATGGGAGCGTATGAGGGGCGGAGGCGGTGCTGCGGGTGGGCGGCCTGCTTGCCCACCCTGAACGGTGCTACTGGGCGGCCCGCCTGGCCACTCTGACAGTCTGCACGCATGTGTGCTGCCCCCGCTGATGTGGCGTACTGCCCGGTATTGCCTGCCCCTGCTGTCCACCCGCCTGCAGGAGGCAGGCCTCATGCTGGCCATGCGGTGAGCGTGTGGCAGGCAGGGGGCTGCGCTTGCTCTGCTGGCTGGGGGCTGTGCAGGAGGGCTCGCACCTTGCTCCCATGCTGCCAGCAAGCCATGCGTCCATCAGCCCGTGCCCCGTCCCCGCTCACCTCACCTGCCTCCACTCTCCCCCCAATATGCAGGCACCCCAACTGCTGCCAGATCCTGGGCCTGTGCGAGGCGCCCCCCTGCCTGGTCACGGAATACTGTGAAAGGTGGGGGCTGGGCAAGGGGCCTGGGGGGCAGGGCGGGGGAGGGGAGCAGGCACCCAGCCAGGCGACCACATACCACGTACCAGGATGCGTGGTGGGCGGCCGTGCACCAGAAATATGGAGCACCATGTGCATTGCTCGCATGCCCTCTGGTCACCATGCTTCTGCCTCTCCTGCTCACTGCCTGCCCCTCACTTCCTCTTGTCCCTTCCTGGCAACAGGGGGAGCCTGACCGACTGCCTGCGAGCCGCGGCGCGCGACCCCGCCGTGGCGGCGCAGCTGACGTGGGCCCGACGGATCAGCATGGTGAGGGGGTGCTCCCCGCCTGGGGGCGGTACTGCGCATTGGTGGGCTCTTGATGCCTGGCACCTGTGCACTGGAAGGCCAAACTGCCCCGCTGGTGCCCCTTCCTCTCCCTGTAGCACACCCACCCACTCCCCCTCCCTCTTGCTCGTCCCACCCCTGCCCGCCCTGCAGGCCATCGACGCAGCCAAGGGCATGCTGTACCTGCACACCAGGACGCCGCCCATCATCCACCGCGACCTGAAGAGCCCCAACCTGGTGAGCCTGGCAGGGCGGGGGGCTGGCTGACTCGTGAGGTACAGGAAGCCCTGGCTTGGCTGCCCCAAGCGACAGCAGCACCCACCGCTGTGCCCCCGCCCACCAGCGCACGGCGTGTGACGACCTGCTGCCTGTGCTCTGCTCTGACAGCTGTTCCCTGGTGCCTCCCTGCCCGCTTGCCCCCTGCCCCCTGTCCCGCAGCTGGTGGACAAGCACTGGGTGGTCAAGGTGCGGGGCGGGGTGGGGCGGGGCTGCAAGTTGCGCCACCTTACTGCTGTTGCGTGGGGACCGGGCTGCAACGAGGGTGCATGGGGGCTGCCTGGTTGCTGTTGGACCCAACAGCCGAGGATGCGCCTGACCTCATCCCGCCCCTCCTTCTCAAATCAACTTCCCTTCACCAGGGGTCCGTGTTTCTTAAAACCCTGCAGCTCATATTCTGCAAACATGCACTTTCCGGTGTTGCATGTGCCTGGCTTCAACCTGAGCATTCCATGCGCTGTGCCCGCCTGCGTTGCACGTTGCCCAATTAGCTAACTAGCCCTCTTGTGCTGCCCCCTGCCCAGGTGTCCGACTTCAACCTGAGCCGCTTTGTGAGCGACGCAGGCGGCAACTCCTCTGCCGCCGCCATGAACCCGGTGAGTGCCCCCTTCCTGCTGCCTGTGAAGAGGCTGTTGGGAGGGGTGGGTTGTTGGGAGGGGAGGACAGAAGGAAATGGCCGATTGAGGGGACAGTAGGGGGCAGGCAGGAAGTCTAGGGGGCAGGCAGGCATGGCCCGAGTACAGCTAGCCGGAAGCCAGGCAGGCAAGCCTGCCTGTCCGTGGTGGCCACCTTCTGCCGGCTGGCACGTTGCTTTGTGGCGCACCCATCACCTGCCTTGCACTCCCCCCTGCAGCGCTGGCTGGCGCCGGAGGTCATGAAGGTGCGTGCCTGTGTGGGGGCTGTCAGGCGGGCAGCGACTGGGGGCCAGGCCAAGAGACGGGTTGGGTTGTTGATGACGAGCTGCTGGCGTGTCTTGAAAGCAGGGTGGCATGCTGCCCTCCTTCACCCACCTGCGTGCCATTGGTGTGGCTGCCCGCTGCAGGGGGAGGGTGCCACCCAGGCCGCTGATGTGTACAGCTTTGCCATTGTGATGCATGAGCTCATGACGTGAGATGGGGTGAAGAGGGCGGGGGCGGGGGATGAGCAGGATAGGCGGGCGGGTGGGCGGGCAGCAGGCCGACCGGGCACAGCGCACGACAGCTGTGGGACGGGAGGGGCGGTGGCTCCTATCAGCGCTGCTCTGCTGTGTCCGCTTCTCCTCAGCCTGCCCACCACCTCGCAGCCTGCTGTGCAATGTTGTGGTGTGCGTGTGGCTTGCCAGCTGGCGCTGGCCCCCACCATGCCGCACCTTTGCCCTCCAGGGTCCCAGCCCCAATGCTGAGTGCTCTCACCCCCTCGGCCCCTTCATGTCTGCCCCGGACCCACCCTGTCCCACACTACTGCCGCAGCTGGGAGCTGCCCTGGGCCACCGGCAATGCGTGGCAGCTGGTCCAGCACATCACAAGCGGCGGCCGCCTGGACATCCGGCCAGCCGAGGAGCTGCCTGGGCCCGACAGGCTGGCGCCAGATCAGCAGGCCGCCTACGTGGCGTTGATGCAGCGCTGCTGGGCGCAGGAGCACCTGGAGCGCCCCGGCTTTGCCGAGGTCATTGCGGAGCTGCGGTGAGGGGGGAGGCCTGGGGGGGCTGGTGGCGGGGCAGAGAGGGTGGGTGGACAAAGGGCCTGTGTTGGGTTGATTTTGAAATCAAGTTGGCGGGTTCAATGGGCAGCAGAGCAAGGGCGCGGGAGCGGCTAGCAGGTGCAGTCACCGAGGTGTCTGCCACCTTGCCCCACCCGACCCCCCACACTGCTCCCCTGCCACAGGCGTATCCTGGGGACTGTGGAGGGAGGCCAGCCAGGCGAGGAATGAAGGAGGCAAGCAAGCACAGCATGTTCTGGCCCAGTGAGCCTGCTGTGAGCGGCATGGGGACAGCTGGCAGGTGCCTCCCGCTGCCATGCTGAGTGTGCCCAGCCGCGCAAGGCCTCTTCCTCTGTCCCCCTCTCCTTCCAGTCTCTTGTGCTCTGACTGTCGCTGCCCCAGCCCACCCCATCTGGCCCTCAATATCCGTATCTTACTGAACTCAGCAAGCACCAACAGCGCTCTTGATGTACCACTGCCCCACCTCGCTGCTTTGTACTTCTTACTGCTGTGGCAGCGCACGCGCTGCACTCAGAGCACGACTTGATCAGTGATGTGTGGCAGAGGTGGGTAAAGGGCAAGGGGAGCAAGGAGCCGAACAAATAGGAGCGGGTAACAAGCACCATGGGCGTGCAACAGTAGGAGCGGGGCAGAGGGAGCAGGAGGCAGGGACGAGGGAGGGAGGCAGAAGGAGGGTGGAAGCAGCAGGAGATTCATTTGCAGGAGCCGGGGTAGTGGTCACAAAGGCTGGCAGGAGTGTGTTGCTACAAGGATATGCGTGGACAGGGAAACGGGCGGGCACGTTCGTCAGGGCCCTGTGGGGCGGCAGGCGGTGGCGTAGAAGCCAATGGGAGGGCTGCCGGTTAGGGGCGCTCACAAGGCAGCAAGGGGGGCCAGCGGCTCTGCATGGCATGACATGCCATGCGCACCCAGCGCCTCGCGCTGTGCCAGCTCAGCGCCGGGCTCAGCGCTGCGCCTCACGCCAGCAGGATGAGCATGAGGATGCCCAGCACAATGCTGGTTATGACCAGCAGGAAGCACCACTTGTTGCGGGCCGACCGCTGGCTGCGCTCTGCCCGCGCAATCTGCACGCTGGCGTCTGCTGTGCGCTCCCCTGCCCGCGTGATGTTGGCCTCAATGTCGTCCAACGCCTCCCCCTGGTCGTTCACCAGCACAGCCAGGTCCTGGAAGATCTGGTGCACCTGCAGCAGACGGGGCGGATGGTTGTTACACTTTCAGTTGTTTGTGTGGGCGGCACAGGCAGGTGGAGACGTTCAGGCTTACAAATGTGCATGCCGTGAGAGCTGCATACAAGTGCCACAGTGCAAGGGCGGCTGGATGGAATGTCATGCGAATCAGCCTTGCATACCAGCAGCACGCTGCACTGCAGCTGGCCGCGGTCTGGCTGCGCGTCCCAGCCGCATTGTACCCCCAGGCGCCCAGAAAAAGTGCCATGTCACGCATCTGCGCAGTCCCTGCATGTAGCTGTGGGCGCATACCAGCAGCTCCGATACACCCCCCAGCAATCGGCAGCCCCAGCGGACAGCTGTGAGCGCATACCAGCAGCCCCAGACACGTCACCAACAGCACCCTGCACCCCCAGCGCACCTCGCCAATCTGCCCCGCAATCTCGGTGATGGCCGCATCCCGCTCCTCAATGATCGCCTCATTGAAGGTCAGCGCATTCTCCACGGACAGCAGCTCCTGCTTGCGCCGCGACTCCAGCAGAGCCTGCTGCTCCTCTTCCGCCCGCTCCGCCTCTGACAGCTGCTGCGCCTGCTGCGCCGCTGCCGCCGAGGCAGCACCCACGTCGCGCGGCGGCCGCGGCAGGCTGGCACCCTCCTTTGCCTTGGCTGTCTGCATCAGCCGCTCCGAGGTGCGCAGCAGGCCCTGGAAATCGCGCATCAGCTTCTGGGCGGCAGACGAGTCGCGCGCCGGGTGGGCGGCCGCCGCCTGCTGGAACTCATGAGCCAGCGCTTTGACCTTGGCGCTGCCGTCGGCCACGCGGCGGCGCAGCTCCGTCGTGTCCGCCCCCGTGCCCAGCCGCCCCACATCCTCACGCAGCCGGTTGAAGGCAGTGACGGCACGGAACTGGATGCCCTTGAGCTCCGCATTGGCTGCCTCGGCAGTGGCGCTCCTGCCGCCAGTGCCGCCGCCGCCTGCAAGGGCCCCCAGCTCCCGACCCGCCTGCAGGGCCGCGAAGCAGCGGGTCAGGGCGCTTTCCGGCGCGAACTCTGTGCTGGCAAGAGCAAAGCGAGGTGTTCGGCAGTGCAGAGAGACTGGCAGCACGGTGGCCCACGGCCGCGGCTCACCCGAGGCGCAGCCATGGACCCGATCACGGGCTCCGACAGCACGTGCAGCTCCAGCGGCACCCACAAGCTCCCGGCAACCCCGAAAAGGGAGGTTCAAGAGCGGAGTGTCGAGCCCTGGGGTCTGCGGTCCAGGTCGTGTGCAGGATGAACGCTCGCAGCTTCTCAGGCGTGCGAAATGCGATTTTGCCACCGCGTGCTGTGCCCATGTCGCGTGCTGTGCCAGGTTCCCAACATTGGTGGCGCCCTGTGCGCACCAGCAGCATTCCTGCCACCTGCCTGAATCGAGAGAAACGAGGCCTGAGCCCCACGGCCCTTGAATATACGACCCTTGGCCTTGGCCACCTAGCACTCTCTCAGGGCGTCATGGCGGAGCTCTGACGCCGCCAGCAGCCTGTTGGGCTTGTGGGTCAGCTCGAGGAGCCATGTCAGAGAGCCTGTTGGCCGCTGTTCGGCACTGCGCCAGTGAGGAGCCCGTGAGGAGCCTCCTCTCCGCAGCCCACGTCGCGGCCGAGGTCAACAAGTGCGTGTGGGGATGCTCAAAAGTCCCCCTGGCGCCTGGCGCCTCGCCTCCTCAACTGCCAGTGGCGCACCGCCAGTGCCCCGCCGCGTTCAAAGTGCCGCTCAAAAGGGCAGCTGCTTGCCATGCCCTGTGCTCCCCTATTCTGCAGGCCGGGTTCCTCGGGTGTGAATGCGCTGGGACTGGCAGTGAGTGCAGCGCTGCACGGTGCAGCATGTGCCGTAGATGGCCGGCATTCGATGCACGCTCCGTTGTGCCTGCCGCCAAGAGCGCTCCCTGCCTTGCCCCGTCCCGCTGCTGGCAACTCACAGTCATGGCACAACCACGCTTGGCTGGTAGAGGTGCTGCGGGAGGCGGGTGCTGCACCAGATGCACACGACCTTTGTTGGTTCCTGGTCATCCTGATCCCACTTACCTCATCCCACAATGCTTCTTCAGGTGTGGCGCAACCATGCGGGGCTGGTGGAGGCTCTTCTGGAAGCGGGTGCCGACCCGGATGCTCCCGACGGCGAGAGCGGCTGGGCGCCGCTGCACCGCACGCTGCACTGGGGGCAGCTGCGCATCGCGGCGGCGCTGCTGCGGGCCAACGCCCGGCTGGCGGTGCCAGACTGGCGTGGGCGCACCCCGCTGGACCTGCTGTCGGCTGAGCTCAAGGAATATTTGGACCCCGGGGATGGAGACGTGTTCAGCTGGGGTGAGTGCGGTGTGGTGGGAGATGCCCGTGGCATGTTGGGTATGTGGGCTGGAATGGAGGCAACAGATGGACCTGCACCCGTGGGATGCAGATGTGCTCTGCTGGGGTGGGGTTGGGCCGGGGATTGGGCACAGAGTGCCTGCTGTGGTTCACACGCCCTGGTTCTCTTCGCGTGCTGCAGGCAACGGCAACAACTACACGCTGGGCACGGGCTCCGAAGATGTGCAGCTGCACCCCGCCCGCGTGGAGTCCCTGCACGACCAGCAGGTGGGCCTGGCACCGCCTGGGGTGATGTGACCGGCTGGGTGGGTGGGTGGGTGGGTGGATGGCTAGGACATGGGTGCCGGGTGGAAGTTGAGCATGCAGGCCTTGCATTGTATGTCGAAAGGTGGCAGACTTGCAGGCAGCTGCACCCAGGCCCGCTGCGCCGGAGCACCTTATGCCCAGCGCTCAGCTGCGCCACCCGCCGTGCCTCCCTGCGCAGCGGCACGCATTGGTGTCCATGGTTGATGGCTGTGTTCACTCACTTGCTGTGCCAACATCCTCATGCCGGGTGCACGCAGGTGGTGGCTGTGAGCGCTGGCAAGTTCCACAGCGTGGCGGTCAGTGCGGATGGGCGGCTGCTGACGTGGGGCTGGGGCCGCGGTGGGCGCCTGGGTGAGTGAGCTGCTTTTAATTGCCTGGGCAGTACAGGCGGGCGCCCCTGGGCGGTACAGGCGGGGGCATGGGCGAGTGAGCTGCGCTGGCGGCTGGGCATTGCAGGAGGAGAGCAGCAGTGGTGCGCTAAGAAACTGCAACTGATTGGGCCGCCTGCTGTGCCAGCTGTGCTCATGCTCAGCTCTGCTTTGCCTCACAACCCTGCAGCCCGTGGGTGCCTGCCTGCCCTGCTGTATTCCTTTCAATTAGCGCCCTGCCTGCTGCATGCCACCTGCCATTGTCCGGCCAGCAATGCACTGTCCATGCTCACCCACCAGCGCACATTCTTCCCCCACAGGCCACCCCGAGGCGCACGTGCACAGCGGGGAGGGCGCGGTGATTGCGCCCCTGGTGGTGTCCAGCCTGGGCAAGCGCCAGGTGGCAGCGGTGGCGGCCGGCAAGCACCACACCGTGCTGTGCACCACAGCGGGGGAGGTGTACACCTGCGGAAGCAACCGCCACGGCCAGCTGGGGTATGCTGTCGACTCGCAGCCCACCCCTCGGCGCGTCTCCTCCCTGCGCCAGCGCGTGGTGGCGGTGGCGGCGGCCAACAAACACAGTGTGGCGGTCACATCGAGCGGGGATGTGTACACCTGGGGGTGCAACGTGCTGGGCCAGGTGCGCTGCTGTGCGCGCTGTGCCACGCTGTGACGTGCTGCTGTGCTGCAAGGGGCCGGGGCGAATTGGGCGGCGTGCGAGGCCAGGTGGCATGCTGGCCGGTGCGCGTGCCTGGCAGCATGTGCGATGGTGCCTTTGTTGCCACACTGGCACCCAAGGCGTGCCTGCGTGCAACATTACAATGCGTCCCCACTCTTTCCTGCTGTGCCTGCTGCCCCACTCCATGCCCGCAGCTGGGGTACGGCACTTCAGACTCCACATCCAATGCAGCCCCACGGCTGGTTGAGGCCATGCGGGGCAAGCCTGTTGTGGCAGTTGCAGCCGCCAAGCGGCACACGCTGGTGCTGACGGCGGGCGGGGAGGTGTACACGTGGGGGCACCGCGGCGTGTCGCCCCGCCGCGTGCAGCTGGCAGGTGCACGTGATGCTTCGGCGCTCAGCGGGGCACCCATCTCCTTCCACAGGGGCCATTCTGATGTGACGCGCCCTGTGGCGCAAGCCATCTGTGCGGGCGCAGCTCACTCCTCGGCGCTGACCAGCACGGGGGTGGTGCTGAGCTGGCGGTCGGCAGACCCGGCGCTGCAGGTGCAGGAAGTGGGCGGCGTGCTGGCGGGCAAGCGCGTCGTGTCCATCGCTGCCGGTGAGTCTGGGGGAAAAAGAGATCGGGGACGTTGGAGGGGGGAGGTGGTATGCAGGGCATACTTGCCAGGCCTCGCTGTTGGCTGTTGGCTGGCGGGCCACTCTGCATGCCCAGGAGCGCTGCCATGGACCCCTCGCTTCGTGCCCCTTCCCTGTCCGCGCGTTGCCTTCCCCAACCTTTCACTCGTCCCTCCCGCCCCGCCTCCCCCCGCAGGCAAGTACCGCACGGCAGCGGTGAGCGACGAGGGCGACGTCTTCATGTGGGAGGGGCGGTCCGACTACTTTCCAGCTGAGGGGCGCCAGCCTGGCAGCGGCAGCAAGAAGCCTGGCGTGGGGTCTGCCGCCCGCGGGTCCGCCACGCGTGCGCGCCCCATCCCTGGGAGCTCACGCCTCTCCCTGGGAGGCGAGGGGGCACAGCTGGGTGGCAGCTACGGCTCAGCTGACGTGCATGGCGGCAGCTACGGGTCGGCCAGCCACAGCCGGCGGGCGGGGTCCTGGATTGAGCGCTTTGCTCAAGAGCGCGAGGCAGCCTCCAGTTCGGCGGCAGCAGTCTCCCCCTTTACAAAGCCTGGCAGCTACGGGGCTGCCGGCAGCGGCGGGCGGACGGAGATGCTGGCGGGCGGGGGCGGGTCGGGCGCCAAGGGCAGCCGCGCTGGGGACACCTTCGAGCGCATTTCCCCGGAGAGGTGCGCTGCCTGCCCGCCTGCGCCTGCTTGCCTGGTGCAGGGCATGGTGTAGGGCTTGGTGGAGCCTGCGAGGAAGGCGGCTGCTTGCATTGCCAGGGCAGTCATGTGCAGAGCTGTGGGAGAGGAGGGCATGGGCATGTGGCCCACGGTTCATCCTCTCACGCCTCCTTCTCAGTCCTACAGCACTCGAGGCCGTCTGCTTGATGTCGAAACTGCGTGCCCCCTGCCGCCCGCGCCCTCGGTTGGCCTGTAGGGTGGAGGGCTTGAAGCGCGCGGTGGCGGTGGCGGTGGGCGAGAAGCACTCTCTGGCAGTGCAGCGCTGGTCTGCGGCACAGCTAGAGGGCCTGGTCTCTGTTCCCTGGCTGCAGCTGCCCGCGTCGGCGCGGCAGCTGGGCGCTGGCACAGACGCAGCAGCAGCAGCAGCAGCAGGGGCAGATGAGGACGCCTGGTATCAGCACGCTGCCGATGGGGAGGATGTAGGCAGCCTGCTGTCCACGCCGCGGGAGGTGGACCCCTCTGCGGCGGCGCTCGACTCCCCCTCCTCCTCGCTGCCCTCGCCCAGCCGCCCCTCCCCCGTCCGCCCCGGCCCGCGGCGCGAGCGTGCGGCGGGCGCTGCCGTGGGGGTGCCCTCTCTGCAGCGCATCTGTGAGGAGGAGGTGGCGCGCCGCCTGGTGGACCCGCGCACCTGCCTGCAGGTCAGTTCATGGTGGAAGCTGGGGCTGGGATGCCGTTTAGCGGGTGCAGGTCAGGATGCAGCGCTGCATTGCAGGTCCTCCAGCCTTCTGCCGCTGCTGGTGTTGTCACATCCCCCCAAGCTGCACCACTCAACATGCCCCTGCCACTGCCGCCTTTAGCTGCATAGCTGGCCGTTCATCTGCATCATCATCATGTCACCATCCTCTGTGTCATCCTCTGTGTCATCCTCTGCATCATCCTCTGTGTCATCCTCTGTGTCATCCTCTGTGTCATCCTCTGTGTCATCCTCTGTGTCATCCTCTGCCTCCTCAGGTGCTGGAGTATGCTGACGTGGCGGGCGCCGAGATGCTGCGCGCCTACTGCCTGGCAGTGGCGGTGTGCAACCTCGACGCCGTGCTGCTGGAGGCGGGAGGAGCCTTTGAGGAGCTGGCGCCACATCTGCTGGCTGAGCTGGAACGGCTGTACAAGCTGCGCCTCGTTGGCGCCAGCGTGGCAGGCAGCGCGGCCGGCAGCGTGGCTGGCAGCAGGCCTCCGAGCGCAGCGCTGCAGGCAGCCGAGCCTGCCGGTCTTCACGAGGGTGAGGAATTTAACGGTGGCAGGGGAGGCAGCCCGGCAGCGGCGGCGGCCACGCCTGTGCAGTATGGCAGCAGGCTGCAGCCCGGCCGGCGCCCCTCTGCGGCGGCACCTTGGCTGGGGGATGAGGGGCTGGAAGTTGAGGGGTTGTCGCCAGGCATCGTGCTGCCTCCATCCCTGGCGGCCGGCGGCAGCAGCTTCCGAGACCGCTCTCAGGCGGATGCAGAGGCGGCGGTGCAGCGCCTGCAGCGCACGCTGCAGAAGAAGCTGCAGCAGATCGAGCATCTGGCTGCCAAGGCGGCGGCGGGCGGCGCTCTGGACGCCCAGCAGCGGTGCAAGCTGGAGCAGCGGCCGGTCTTCCTCTCGGCACTGGCGGCCCTGGAGGGGGGCATGGCGGTTGATGATGTGCTGAGCATTCTGCGGGCGGCCAGCACGGGGGCGGATGAGGAGCTGTGTGGCGGCAGGAGCGGCAAGGCGGCGGCAGCAGGAGGCGGCAGCGCCAGCAAGCAGGCAAAGGGGAAGGCGAGGCGTGGCGGCGGCCAGGCTCCGGCAGCGTCAGATGAGCGCCTGGACTCTGGGCTTGCTGGCCGGGCAGCAGACGCAGTTGATGCCGAAGCCAGCGGCAGCCTGCTGGGCTCCTCGCCGCCCGCCAGCAGCCTGGTGCCTGCCTTTGGGTTTGAGGGCAGTGCAGCGGGGCCAATCACTCCGGCAGCGGCCCACGACGAGGCCAGCCCACGTGGCAGCACAGGCCTAATGCGCAGCCAGGTTGGGTTTGTGAGCAGCAGTGCCAGCGACGGCGCGGGCACAGGGTTCGGGATGGCGGCGCCGGCGGAGCAGCCGCCGGGCGTGGCACGCGCCTCAGGAGGCAGGCCCAAGTCGGCAGCCAAACGGAAGGGTGAGGTGGCTGGCAGGGTGGTGTGGCGTGACGTGGCGTGGCGTTCCCTCTGTTGCCGGCAGCCTCGGCCCGCCGTGCTCTGGAGCCGCGCTGCCTGCCTGCGCAGCAGCGATGCCTACTGTACTGGTAGTGAATTTGTTGGTGAGATGGCTCTGAGCTTTGTCCGTGATGAGCCGGCAAGAGCAGTGCCGCCCTCCTGCCCTCACCCCTGCTGCCGCCACATGTTCCTGCTGCAACCCTGCAGGCGCGCTGTCAATGTTCCTCCGAGGCGAGCTGGAGCAGGCGGCGGCCTCGGCAGCAGCAGCGGCCGCCGAGGCCAGCAATGGCGGCGGCGGCGGTCCGGCGGCGCCCGCCTGGGGTGCCAAGTCAGCGGCGCCAGCTGGCGGCCCATCACTCTCGCTGAAGCAGATTCTGGATCAGGAGGCAGCTGGCTCTGCCAGCAAGCCGACCACGGCTGGCGCACCGCAGCAGCAGCGCACCACCCCCAGCTCTGGTGGGTGGCCATTGGCACTGTGTTTTGCTTTTGGCAGAAAAGGTTGCTAGCTCAAGCCTGTGGGCTGTGGCAGGCTGCTACACTCACCCTGCGTGCCAGACCCCACGCCTGTTGTCCTCACTCATTGCCCTTACCCCCACACCCGGTCTCACCCGGGCCTGCAGGCATCAAGTCACGCTCGGTGCTCGACTCGCCCAGCGCTGCAGCCGCTGCTGGCGGCGCCGGCGCCGGCACGCTGCGCCTCTCCCTGGCCAGCTTCATGCACAGCAGCCCAGTGGCTGTCAAGGGGCCGGGGCGGGACGCTGCCGCCTCGCCCCCGCCGCCCGCCTGGGGTGGGGCAGCCGGGGCCAGCCCTCCCGGCAGGCAGGCCTCTTTGAGGGCGATCCAACAGGAGCAGCAGGCGGCCCAGCCGCCGCCCAAAGCTTACGGCACTTCGCCACCAGCGGTGTCCCGTGTGAGCACGGGCCTGCCACCCTGGCGTCCGCCCGCCCCCGTGGCGCCGGCGCCTGGCGCTGGCGGCGGCCTGCTGGGCACCTCTCCCTCTGCCAGCGGAAGCTTGCTGGGCACCTCGCCCTCGGGCCGCGGCAGCAGCTTCCTCGCGGCTCCCGTCCTGCAGCACAGCAAGTGGTGAGCAGAGGGTCCAGCGGGGTGTGTGCCTTTCATCACAGTGCGTGTGTGTGTGCGTGTGTGAACCATGCCACTTGGCTCGGTGCACGAGAGGTGCCGGTGCTTCCGCCTGCCGGCGCTGCCTCGGTCCACCCTAGCTCCTCACCCGTGCCATCCCTTCCGCTGGTGTCCCCTCCCCGCTGCAGGTACGTTCCAGAGGAGGCCCGGGCAGACACCCGCAAGAGCCTGCTGTCCATTCAGACGGAGGAGGAGGCCATGGCGGAGCTCTCCAAGAAGCTGGGGCCAGACACCGCTGTGAGGGTGCTCCCCAAGGCCGAGCAGCGACGCGCCCCGGGGCTGCCCCGCCCCGGGGCGGCCGCCAAGCAGCAGCAGGCAGCCCAGCAGCAGCAGCAGCTGCAGCTGCAGACGGCAGCACCACAGCAGCAGCAGCAGCTGCAGCTGCAGACGGCAGCACCACAGCAGCAGCAGCAGCAGGTGGCAGATGAGGCTGGCGGCAGGGAGCCTGGGGAGGAGGGTGCTGGAGGCAGCGTCGCCCCAGGCACAGAGCCGCCCAAGCAGCAGCACCAGCGCCAGCAGGGGCGGGGCGGTGGCGAAAGCCGTGGCCGTGGCGGCGGAGAGGGGCGCGGTCGTGGGGACGGCAGCCAGGGTCGTGGCGGTCGTGGCCGTGGGGAGGGCAATCAGGGCGGCCGCGGCAGGGGCAGGGGCGGCAAGCCCCGCGGCGAGAGGCCCGGCAGCGGTGGTGCCCCCGGCGGCCCCGGTGCAGAGACTCAGCCCCAGCCTCAGCAGCAGCAGCAGCCTGAAGGCAGCGCCGGCGGCAGTGGCAAACGCGGCAGCGGTGATGGCGGCAAGCCCCGCGGGCCCAGGCCCGCAGGTGCCAAGCCACGCACCGATCGGCCCAGGAGCGGCAAGCCCCCCGGCGCTGGCAGCGTCCCCTCTGGGGACGGTCAGCACAAGGGCGGTGGCGGCAGCGGCCCCGCAGCAGGCAGCCAGCAGAGCAATGGTGGCGGCGGCGGTGGCGGCGACAACAGGCAGGGCCGAGAAGGTGTTCAGGGCAGGAGTGGCAGCAATGGCGGTGGCGCCGGCACACCCTCTGGTGGTCCCAAGCATGGCGGCGGCAAGCCTCGCCCTGCCAGCGGAAGGCCTGCGGGTGCAGCGGGGCAGCAGCCACAGCAGTCGCCACACCAGCCGCAGCAGCCGCAGCCGGCAGGACAGCCGCAGCCTCAGCTGCCACGCCAGCCGGCCCAGCAGCCACCACAGCAGCAGCAGCAGCAGCAGGCGTGCTAGGCACGCGCGTGCTGCGTTCAACAGCGCTGTGCCCTGCCTTGTGCTGGACTTGACAGTACAACCTTAGAACACGCAGGCAGGCAGACGAGCGGTAGAGCAGATGCGTGCACAGCTGGGCCAGGGCAGCGCTAAGTGCGCTCTGCCCCCCGTTTTTGCAGATCAGGGGCTGCCAGCCACCCCGCACACTGTACACTGCAACTGTAGATCTAGGCACACTGCACCCCTAACTGTACACACATGCGCACATGCCCCGTGATTCTCTGATGCCCCCAGGAAACGCCCCATGCGCACGCTTTGCTCATATCGTGCCCGCTTGTCCACCCCTCTCATCCCCACCTTGTCGTGCTACCCTCTTGATCACTCTGGCACTCCCTCCCGTTTACCCCCTTGAACACTTGGGACCTTTGGTTGCATTGCCGGCCCACATCCGCTCCTCCTATTTTGTTTGGCCTGCATGCGCACGTGTGCCTGCTTCCGGGCGTTGCACATTTTGCCTGCTTTTTGGCTTCATATTTTTGCATGACAGCTGCTTGTGCAACCATACACGCCAGCCGCAGAAAGCGCAGATTGGTCAAGGAAAGGTAGTGTGATGGGTTCCGCATGGGTGTTTTAAGGATGCAAGCCGCAGGGCAGTCAACACCATACAGCTGGCAGGCCGGTGGTATAGCATATACAGTAGTCAGCAGGGTTAGTTGAACAGTGTGGTACAGGAAGCAGCACACGGAGGTAGAGCAATAATGCAATGCACGGAGCGGCAAAGTGTTCTTAGAACCAGCAGCCGTTTGCGGCTGGGGAGGATTCAATGAGGGACATGGGAGGCATGGCACAGAGAGGAAACCTTTAGGCAGGAAGTGTAAGAGGGGGTGAAGGGGTATGCAAGGACATGTTTGGTGCGTGCGTAATGGGGAGGGGATGCAAGGAAATGACGGGGGCCTGTGTTACGGGAGGTGGACGAAGTGACGTGCGAAGTCAGCGAGGGGGTGGGGGCCTAAGGGGCGGAGGTGGTGGTGATGGTCGTGGGCTCGGGGGCGGTGGGGAGGGCTTTGGGGGGGGTGGGGAGGTCTTTGGGCGTGGGGGCAGTGGGGACGGCCTTGGTGGTGGAGGAGATGGCTTAGGGCTTGGAGGGGGTGGGCGGGGGCGAGGGGGTGGGGGAGCAGGGGGAGGGGGGCGAGGGGGCGGAGGGGAGGGCCTGGGAGGTGGGGGGGAGGGCTTGGGGCTTGGGGACGGAGGGGATGGGGGGCGGGGACGCGGGGGCGGTGGAGAGGGAGGGCGGGGACGGGGGGGTGGGGGAGCTGGGGGGCTTGGACGCGGAGGCGGGGGCAAGGGGGGCGGCGGCCGTGGGGCAGGAGGAGGCTTCAGTGGTGGAGGGCCAGGGGGCGGGGGCTTGGGGGATGCCGGGGCTGAGAGACCACTGAGCGGCGGTGGCGGGCGGGCAGGAGGCGGTCGAGGCGGCGGGGGCCTGGGGCTGCAGCAGCAGGCGGGGCACGTCAAAGAGTTGTGTTGAGAGGTGGAGATGAGGGCAGGCCGGCTGGGTAAGTGCAGCACAGGAGGGACCCCAGTGGGGTGGGGTATGTCCTCTAATGCTGCGGCCAGCAGCTGCCCGCTCACCTCCCGCCTGGCAGCCCAGCAGGTGGCGACGGTGACAGCGCGGGCCTGCACGGCAGCAGAGCTGAGTTAGCACTGTGTGCCTGCCAGGCATGGCCTGTTGACTGATGAACAGGTGTGCTGGCAATATAGGCTGACGGGTTGTCGGCAGGGAGCACACATGGATGGAGCAGGCCATGCATCCACGCAGGTTCCAGCTCACTCACGTGCCCTCCAGCCGAACCAGCAGCGGCGCCGGCCCCACGCGCACGGCCCACGTCTGCCCGTCCGCCGACGTTTGTGGGAGCGCCGACTGCTCGGTATACCCCACACTGCCGCTGCCCTGCCCGTTGATGAGCCAGGCCTGCAGGGGCGAGGGGAGGGAGGTGGGAGCAGATGTGTGCCAGAGAACACAGGGGCCAGGTGACGCTCACAGCAACCACAGCACAAGGTTCCGCAGACTTGCATGCGCAGCCCGCCAGCCCCTCACTTGTGCAGGACGTGCTCCGGCCACGCCTCCCGGCGCCAGGCGCAGCTGCACGGTGGTGAACACGTCGTTGGAAGGGCCCTCGCCCGCCTCCACGGGCCTGCACATGCAATTGTGACAGCTTGAGAGGCAAGGCGGGCTCAAACTGTGATCCCGGCTGGTGGTGCAGGGCTCTGCTGGGGGTTCACACTGCTGTCAGTTCCGGGAAGCAAGGGCTGGCTCCTCACTTGCGCTGCCAGGCAGCCAGGGTGGCACACCCACGCCGTACCATGCCGGCCTCTTCTGTGCCAAGACCTTGTACTTCCCTCCCGAGCCACCCGCCGCACCTCCAGGCAATGATGTGTGTGGCCCTGCCAGTGGCCAGGTCCCCCAGCACGTATGCCCACACATCGTTGCTCTCGCTGATCACCGCCTTGAAGGAGGAGGAGCCAGCCAGCTGCAGAGGCGGGGGCCAATTGGAGGCAGCAGGGAGGCGTGAACGGGACGTCACTGTGCGTGGTAAACAAGCCCGGCGCACCTCACACCAGGCACTGCTGCTGCAGCAACCACCCGACACCTGACTAGGCAGGACACCCTTTGCCCCTCCTGCCACAAAATATAAACGTGCATGCCTGTCAGCGCACAGAGGCAGGCACATAGCGGGGGCGGTAGACGGGCTGACCTGCATGAACCCTGCCAGGGATCGGTAGACGGGCTTGATGGGGAAGCCGGTGTCGTTGGATCCACGCAGGCCGGAGCGGCAGAAGAGCGTGCTGCATGGAGAACGCCAGCGATTGCTAGGTTTAGTTGGTTCCATTGGATGCAAATACATGCGATGCAACGAGCTCGTGTTCGCTGCATGTGAAAGAGGACGCTCGGCAGGCGTAGCTGGCGGCAGGCATCTGATTCAGAGAGCTGCAAGCTCTCGGCAGTGCTCCCGTAACCCAACGGCCGTCTTATGGCAACCAAACCCTCCCTTTCCTACCTGCAGTTGAAGCCGTCCGCATAAAAGAACCTGCACAGGGGAGGCCGGGAGGGTAGTGAAGGGCGTCAACGGAGGTATTGAGGCGAGGTGAGGGGCGGACTAGGCGGGGAGGCCAGCGGGCACCCAGTGACAAGGCAGTCACTTCTGCTGCTGTGCCCCTTGCCTGGGGCGTCAACAACTTCCCAGTCAAACCACCGTTTTGACTAGCAGCAGCCTGTCGGTGCACAAAAGGCAGGGCAGGTGGGGGTAAGGGGCATGGGGCGCTAGCAGCGGCCCCAGCACACCCAGGCAAGGCAGCTCACCAGTGCGCCTGGTCGATGCCCTTGCGCGCCAGGATCATCAGCCCCCGCACAGCATACACAGCTTGGGCGTACTGGCTCACGCATTCGGTGCTCATGCACACCTCGCCAGGGAGATGAGCGTCCCAGCCCCACTCAGTGAGCCACACAGGCTTGCCCGGCATGTTGTTGTTTCGCCATGCCATGAAATTGTTCAGGCCTGCGGGCAGAGGCATGGCTGGGGTGCAAAGCTGTTGGAGCGAGAGGCGGCTTGAGCTGTGCATACATGCACATGCCGCTTCAGCGGATGACTTTCCAGCCACAACAACGCGTCTACCCCCATGTTGCAGCCCCGTGCGGGCGCCGCCACCAAACGCCTGGCGCACCGTTCATGTCGCTGCCTCGGTGCTCCGGGTGCACGGCTCGCTGGACGCCGTCCAGCCCGGTGAACCATGAGTAGGTGTGGGTGTTGAGGGCTCCGATGTCGGGGGCAATCGCTTCAGAGATGCGTGCACCAATGAAGTTGCCGTTGTTGGCGTCCTCGGCCCAGGGGCTGCTGGCCTGCGGACGGCAGCACACGAGACAGCAGGGGTGTGACGTGTGCACGAGGATGTGCGGGTGCAGAGGCAAGAGGGCGGCCTCACAGCTGGGCAGGGCAGGCAGTGAGGCTGCTAGCCTCAAATGGATGCTTGCTCAGTTTCTCGCCACCCAGCGGCTACCCAGCACTCAGTGCAGCCAACAACAGATGCACACTTGTTCCCCTGCCCATCCGCCCCGCCTCACCTGCAGCGCGCAGGGCAGGCGCAGCAGCGCGGGGTCTCCGGCCTTGGCGCCGGCGATGTAACCACTCAGGATCTGCACACACGAGCAGGGTGCAAGCAGGGCCAGGCAGCGGTGGCACTGAGACAGGCTGCTGTGTGCAAGGGGCACAGCCGGAGTGCCTCCAGTTGGGGTGGCTTGCCGTTCTCGCCAGTATCTAAATACCTGGCTCTACAGCAAGGACATGCCGTCACATTCCTTCTCGCAAATGACTGCGGCCAAATGCAGGCGACTCACGGTTGAGTAGAAGGAGGCGTTGAATCCAATCCAAGGCTCGTTGCCGGCCTCAAAAGCGCTGACAATGCCGTTGCCGCCGTTGCGGGTGGGCCCAAAGAAGGAGGCAAACGCGCGGCCCAGCTGGTAGGCGGCGGCTGCACAGAGTGAGGGGCAGCGTGGGAGGTTTGGGTGCCGCAGAAGAGAGGGGCAAAGGGGTGCTGCTTGCAGGGCACAGCGTGGCGGTGGAGGCAGTGTTAACAGGTGGTGCATCCGCCACGCGCCCACTGCTGCTCCAGTGTAGAAGCAGAGCAGCGCATCTGGGAGACGGGCAGGTCATGCTGCACGTGGGCCTGGTCCACATGGGGAGTCGGGCAGGCACGCTGCAGGTGGGCCTCTTCCAGACGGGGAGACGGGCAGGCACGCTGCACACACGGGCATGCCGCAGATAGGCAAATGGGCAGGCTTGCTGCGCCAGCACAGCGCCGGCTCACCGTACGGATCGGGCATCCACCAGCGGGGTGAGAAGTCGTCGGAACTCCACACGTGCGTGACAACCACCCTCAGGTTGGAGGCCTTCCAATCACGGTACACCCTGCCCCAGTCCAGCCACCACATGCCATCCGTGCCTGCATCTCAGCGGGCAGGCCGGGCAGCGTGGGCAGCGTGGGGAAGCCCGGCAGTGTTTCCTTGTGAGGAGGACCTAGTGAGGAGGAGGCAGGCCGTCAAAGAGAAGGGCACCCATGCCCACGACGGGGCGCAGCGGGGAGAGCAGGCTTCACGCAGACAAGGCGTGTTGTAGTCGGCCAGCACTGGACACTGAGCATGGCTCTGGGCATTGTGGGCAAGGCCAGCGGCAGGGGCAGCATATCTTTGGATGGTGCGAAACAATGGGGGCATCGGGTGGCTTGGGCCAAGCAACTCGGTTGCTTGGTGGCAGTTGAGTAGAGGTGATTGTTTGAGGTAGGGCAACAAGAATGCTGTTGAGAGCCAGCCCTCACTTCGTCAGCTTCATCGGTTGCGCCAATGCCGAGCGCTGCCTCAGGCCTGCCAGCCAGCACTCTGCCCACCCACCACTCCTGGCCTGCTCATCCTGCCCACTCACTCACCACCCCGTGCTGCCTGCCCAGCGCAGCCACCCACTCACCCGTCCAGCTCATTGTTTCGTACTTGGGATCATTCTGGGGACGCGTCACATCCCAAAACAGGTTCTGCAGAAGAGGTCAGGATGGGCAGCGTGTATACTGTATTGGGCAGCACGGTGTGCACGAGCTGCGCCGGTGTTCAAGACGAAGAGCCGTGAAGGAAGAAGCAGGTGTGCGCTAGCGCTGGCTGCTGGCGGCAGGCTGCTGCACGCCACAACCGGCCAAGCGGGGTGCAGGCCGGGGCGCCGCGAATGCACGCAAGCGATGTGTGGCCGGCAGCACTATGGCACGAGGTACTACACAACTACTGGCTGCTTGGCCCCTGAGAACCTGCCCCGCTGTGCGTGCAGCCTTAGACCGCGCCAGGAACCACCTGGCGGATGGCTGCCCCAGCCCTTGCCTGGTCTCCGGCATGCATGCCAGTGCAGTGCAAGACGAGATGCGTGCTGCAGTCTACCGCCCAGCAGCCAATCAGGGGCACCTTATACGAGTATCATGTGTCGGGTCACCCCTCCCCACCTGGTAGTTGCGTGCCGAGGAGGCCACCTCGTTGTACAGCACGCCCGCAGACTGGTTCCTGCGGGGGGCAGGCAGGCAGGCAGCAGAGGGCAGAGCAAAGGCAGGCATCGTGATGCGTAGGCTCAGTCATTTCACAGCAAGTGGTCAGGGGCGGAGCCCTGCACAGCACCGTGCAGGGTATAGGCTTGCAGCTGCCTCTGCTCCGCCCTGTTGGCCACTGCTTCAAGAGCACCGATGGCAGACGGCAGCCAACTGGGTCCGCTACTCACTTCATGCCCCAGCCCCAGATGCCGTTCAATCCCAGCAGGTCGCGGAACGTGCGCCAGTGAGGCACAGGCGCGGGCGGCGGCCCCCAGCGGCCAAAGTTGTCGTACGCTTGGATCTCCCACCTGCACAGCATGGCACAGCATGTGGGAAGCAAGCAGGAAGTGAAGAAGAGCAGCACGTGGGAAGAAAGCAGCATGCGTCGCAGCTGCGGCTAGCCGTATTTCCCCTGTGCCTGGATCTGTCACGGGCGAAGCAGCAAAGGGACGCTGTAAGGTCATGAGATGCATGGCAGGCAGTGGGTGCACAATGAAAGGAGGCTCACATGTACACCTTGCCCCAGTCCTTTTTGTTGGTCACGGTGTGCAGCAGCTTGATGTAGCGCACGGGGGTGAGGTCGTCCAGCCAAAACTCCACGGTCGCCAGGGTGTCGGCTCTGAACACCTGCACAGGGGGTCACCCTCTGAGCGGGCCACGCTTCAACATGCCGGCCATATTCGCTTGCAGGTAACGTTTGTCAGCACGGCGGCATAACCACATGCGTGCATTGCGCGCCACCCCTGCTGCGACATGAGGAAACACGCACTGCCATTGCTTGCCTGCAGGGTGGTCCAGCTCTGGGCATTGGTGGAGATCATGAGTGCGGTGGTGTCGGCGTCTGGCGACCAAAACTTGGTGCTGCAGGCATGGCATGGCATGCAGGCTCATTCAGACGCAGGGAGACCCCTCTTGCCGGCACGGTGTGCGAAGTGTGTGCAAAGAGTGCAGCACCCGGAGCGGCGCGGAACCCCTGGCAGGCCGAGCTCCAAAACGAGAGCGGTCGTGCGCCCAGCAGGCACCTCCTGGCAACCAGCGGGGCGGCACGCCTGCCAGCGCTTGGCAGCGCCCCAGGCAGCCATGCTGTGCCACGCTGTGCCACGTCGGCCTCACCGTATCATGCCCACCATCTTCACCCCCTGCATGTCGGCCTGCGCCCACTGCAGGCAGGGCCCCGTCTGCACGGCGACCTCGGTCAGGGTGAAGCCAGCCGTCGACTGAACACGCACCGCTGTCACGCCCGCCCACGAACCCTGCACGCGCAAGGAGGGAGGCAGAGCAGCATGTGCCCCGTCAGTTATTCAGTTTGCCCCCCGGTTCTAACCTTATCCTTACCCTTACTCTTACTGTAGGTTCTGCCATTCAGCTTGGCGAACACGCAACAGCAAGCCAACCATGGTGGCTTGACCCTACACGCTGTCGGATGCTCATGTGGTGCATGCCCCTGCTCACATCGGCATAGACCCACTCGTAGTTTTGGGCCGTGGTCACCGTCATTGCCTTGATGCTGGAGCCATCGGCCTGCATAACAGGCAGCACACGAGGACATCGTCAGCCAAAAGTCACCAGCCAGACACACAGTGCGCAGCCATGGGGGAAAGCGGAGGCGCAGTGCTGCCACTACGCTGTGAGATGCCCCTTTGCCAGGGCAGTCCAGGGCAGCCCCTTGGCGACGGAGCAGAGAACCCACACAGCATGCATGCGCGCACGTCAGTGCCTGAGCCAGGCTGACAATGCTACGTGTTGCGGCAGCAGCAAGGCGGCAGGGTCCCTGCACCCACCCACCTTGAGCAACATGAAGTCGAGAGGCGCGGTGCCAAAGCCCTTATACGTCACCCGCAGCACGGTGGCAGCTGCAGGCAGTGTCACCGTCAGGAATGCGCCAGCCTGGCCGGCGGGCGTGCCAGCTGGCAGCGAGATGAATGCGCCGGTGTAGACGTCAAAGTCCGTGGCATTGGCCAACAAGGTAGCGCCCTGGGAAGCGGTGCAGCGGCCGGCCTGGGAGCAGGCCTGCTTGATTGGGTTCATGTCGTCGCGCATGAGATAGCCGGTGGGGAAGCAGGCGTCTGCAGGGGAGGAAAGGACAAGAGGGAGGGCTTGGTGGGAGGGCGTGCATGTTTAGGTTGCACTCAGGCTGCTGGCATTAGCATGCACTGCATGGCTGCAGGTGGTCCAACATGCTCGGAGGGTGCTGCAAGGGAAACCATCCTCTGGCTTGCACCGCACCAGTGGGGTGCCACAACGGAGGTCCCAGGCAACGGCCCTGCGGCCCACTCACCGCTCTGCCACTGGCTGCTCTCGAGCCCATCTGTGATGTGCTGCACATCGTTGTCTGGCGCAGTGGAAACAGCGACAGGCTTGCGGAACGCCATTGAGTCGATGGTGCCGGCCCTGGGGTTCCACTCTCCGGGGGCGTAGTTGCGGGGCGAGGGCGGGGGCGGGGGGCGGGGGGAGGGCGGCGGCGGCGAGGGCGGTGGAGAGGGAGGCGGAGCCCACGCGTCGATACCCCACTGCAGGTGGCAACGGGTGGGAAGGATGACCAGGGTGTAAGAAGAGGGGGCAAGGAGAGGATGGAGGGGCGCACACCTGCAGGCAATACACAGGGTCGGCAGCACCTGGCAGGGCAGGGCAGGCTGTGGCAGGCCAGCAGCTGAGCAGCAGGCGGAGCTGCCTGTCAGATGCCTGGCCTGCTGCCAGTCTTGGACTCACCACAAACACCTTGGCCCAGTCTCTCTCCCTGCAAAGCGGTGTGCCCAGGGACCAAGGGCGTGACTCAGTCGGGAGCAGGCTGCAGCTGTTGGTGTGCACACCCACATGACTGGCAGCCAGCTCCGTCCTTTACCGTTGGACCCCGCCCCACAACCTCCTCTCCTCTTCACAACGCTTGGGAGGCCACATGTATGCAGTCCTCCCAACGTCACTGCTGCACCCGCCCAATCCAACAAGCCAGCAGCTGCCGGTGCTCGCTGTTGTGTGAACCATGCTCCCAAGCAGCGCCGCTCACTTGAGGGTGTGCCTGATGGCCAGGAAGCGTGCGGACACGGGCGGGCTGAACGGGAGCGTGACTGCCTCAGCCCGTGCAGGGTCGAGCGTCGCCAGCGACTGGAAGGTGACGCCGTCGGTGCTGGCCAGCAGGGTGGAGTTGATCCCGTCGCCAGAAGGCCAGTACTTGGTCCTGCAAACAATGTGAGGGCAGGCCCAATGCGCTTGGCGGGCAGCTGAGCAGCTGGCAGGCGGGCAGGCGTGTGGAGTTGAGGCTGTCAATGGGAGGCTGTCAATGGGAGGCGCGCACCTTGTTCTGCACAGCGCATGGCAAGTGTGCGGAGGGCCAGCGTAAGAAGAAGGCAGGCAGGCAGCAGCTGCAGCGCGCCGCTGCCAATGCTGGCTGGTTGCACCAGAAACAGCGCCGCACACCCGCACAGCAGGCAATCCAGGGCCGGCAGCCGGCACCGCAGCTGCACACACGGGACCTGCTCATTGGCCCGAGCTGCACCACACCTCCCGCCCCCACCCCTCCCCTCACCTGACCACACCCACGGCCCGCACAGCGCCCAGATCCACGGTTGCCTGCTCAAAGCTCTGGGCGGTGGTGGCAGCAAGCTCGGTGACGGTGAACCGAGCGCTGCATGACAGCTGGATGGCGGCAGCGCCCTGCCAGGTGGGCGCTCCAAGGAAAGCCACCCACGCGTAGCTTTGGTTGGAGGCAATCGTGCCCAGGGTGATGCTGCCCCCAGCTGCTAGCTCCAGAGAAACAGTGACCGGGGAGTTTGCTGGGACGATGCCCCGAAAAGTGATCCGGCGCACCGCCAGCGGCGCGCCTGGCAGCGTGACGCGCAGCAGAGCGGGTCCGCCTCCCGCCGCTGGCAGGAAGATGCCTGCCCCGGCAGCAGTGCCGGCATCGGTGACAACTGCCAGGGGCTCTGAGCCGGCGGGAGAGGTACAGGCGGAGGGTGTGGTGGTGCAGCGCCCTAGCAGGACATTCATGTCTGAGCGCCCCAGGTAGCCTGCAGGGGCGGGGATGGCGGGCGGGTGGGAGGTCGGGCCGACTTAACATATTTGATTACCCACCCACTGAAAGCTCGTCAATGGTCCCCAGCTTAATCGCCTTTTCTGACACCCTGTATCAGGTGTTCATGTCGTAGGTAAAAAGTCATTGCTTTCCAGTGCCCCCCAAAGAGCCCCCATGCACTAAGTGTGGGCAGGGCGGCACCTGTGGGGAAGTTGGCGTCGCTCTGCCACCCAGTGGTGTCGTTGCCGTCGAGTAGAGTAGCCAGCACCGACTGCATGCTGTTGCTGGTGGACGTGACTGCAGTTGCCGTGAACTTGGGGTACGCAGGCACCTGCATGGTGGCGCAGGGGAGAGAAGGCTGGTACGCGGTGTGAGGCGGCGACGGCGGCGGCGGGTGGACCCCTGGGCTTCACCCGGCGGGGGTGGCGGGCCCCACCCTCCTTGGCTGCTGCCCGGGGAGGCTAACCGCAGGGGATCTCTCTGCACCTGTTGTGCCAGCAGGCCTGGCGACAGCAGCAGGAGAGCGGCTGCAAGCAGCGGCCACCCCGCCGACGCCTGTGACCACGCCATCCCGGCGCAGACGGGGCGTTTCGGTTACAGGCGAAATATAGGACGTAAGCGATGCGACTAGGACCACTGAGTGGCCATACGGCACAGCTCCGGGAGCGTCCCAGTCCACGTCATATCTTCCGCCCTCGAACCGGGATTTCAAGAGCAACGGAAGTCTCCCGAAGCCCTTCACATGCCCGGAATTGATACGGAGGCGAGCTGACCCGCCGGCTGGTTGTGCCTCCCCTGCACCTGCTGGCGGGGGCGTCCGCCGCTGGCGGTCAGCTGCCTGCCCGGCTGCCGCCGCCGGCTAAGCAGCAGCCAAGTTAAAATCTGGCCTTAACCAGGCACCATTAGATAAACAGTCCTGTGCCTTTCTGGCTTAACAGATGACAGTGCGGGCTTTCTCAAGCAGTGGAGAGGGGTGCGCCTGCAGTGCCAAAAGCGCAGCCAGGGAGCACCCACCAAAGATCGTACCGGGCAAACCCCGCCAACCCTGGAGTTGACACCAGCAGCAGGGGCTTGCGGTCGTCCCCGCCCATACGCCGCCATCAGGGCTGTCGTACACACATACGCACACTTCCCAGGTGCTGCTTCATGCACTGCAAAGCAATGAGCGGCGGCAGTGCACAGGGGCCAGTCAGCCCTGCCAGTGGTGCGGTTGCAGCCTCGACGAGGCTGCACATGCTGAGTCGGCACGGTAGCACAAGAATGTGCGTCAGGCGATGCGGCTGAGAAGCAACAACAAAGCAGCAGCAGCATACTTCATGTCGTTCATATGTACAACACACCCGCCGCATGTGCACACACCACATGCCGCCACGCTGCGCATGACAGCAGCGGCCCAAAGGGCACGGCACCACCGATGTGCAGGTGCAGGGGCGTAGGCAAACACGTGCTTGGCCACGGAACCCACATAGCCTTGCAGATAGCCCTCCAGACTGTCAACGAACGCCAGCCTGTTGGCGGGGAGCAGCCGTGCATTGGAGAAGAATCCCCACGATGCTTCGCCCACCTGCCACTTCCCCGCCTGCTGCAGACCTGCCTCGCTGTCGCTGTGCAGCCACTGCCACACCCCTACATCGTTTGCCCTGCATGCGCACATGTGCCTGCTTTCGGACGTCCATCCTTTTGCATGCCAGCCGCCTGTGCATCCATACAAGCCAGCTGCGGAGAGGGCGGACTAACGAAAGGACAAGGTAGTGTAGGGGCGCCTGGATGCGAGCTGAGGGCAGGCACAGCATGCAGCTGCGTCCTTCAATTGAGTGGCAGCGGATGGCCGGTGGTGATATGGCATGTCACAGTTGGCCAGGCTGGGGCTCAGCTCCCTCATTGCAGGGCAGACTGTGCAGCGTAGCACGGGAAACAGCACGTGGAGGTAGCGCAATGCAGGGAGCGAAGTGGTGGATCAGGTGTTCTGTTGAGCCAGCGGCTGGTTGCGGCTGGGGAGGAGTGCAGCGAGGAAGATGGAAGATGAGTGAAGCATAAAGAGTGCAGTGAGCTGTGCGGTAGAAGCACTGAGGGGAGGGAGGTGCAAGGCAGTGTAATGGGCGCGTATCATGAGGAGGGAAATGCAAGGAAGCGACATGAGCTTGTGCTATGGGAGGGGGGATGCAGGTAAGAGCAAATGGCGTGTGTTATGGATGAAGCTGCAGGGAAGGGTAAGGCACGCGCGTGTTCTTGGGGAGGGAGGCAGCAGGGAAGCGTGACATCAGCGAGGGGGTGGAGGCCTAATGGGCGGAGGTGGTGGTGAAGGCCGTGGGCTTGGGGGAGGTGGGGAGGGCTTTGGGGGAGGAGGAGAGGGCCTTGGGGGAGGAGGAGAGGGCCTTGGGCGTGGGGGCGGTGGGGAGGGCCTTGGCGGCGGAGGAGACGGCTTGGGGCTTGGAGGAGGAGGAGGGGGCGGGCGGGGGCGAGGGGGTGGGGGAGCAGGGGGAGGGGGGCGAGGGGGCGGAGGGGAGGGCCTGGGAGGCGGAGGGGAGGGCTTGGGGCTGGGGGGCGGAGGGGCGGGAGGGCGCGGACGCGGGGGCGGGGGTGCGGGGGGACGGGGACGCGGGGGCGGGGGAGAGGGGGGTGGCGGCCTTGGGGATGGCGGCGGCCTCGGTGGCGGAGGGCCAGGGGGCGGGGCCAGCGCGGGCCTGCAGGTAGCATGTAGTGCAAAGTTAGCACTGCCTGATACAGGCCTGATACAGGCATATGCCCTGCTGCATGGTGAGGTGTGCAGGCGATTGAGGCTGACCTCTTGACCCACAGAGCACAGGTGGGTCAGCTGTGACAAAAGCTTGGACGACAGTCGCATGAGCTCTGTCGACTCCAAGCGATCAGCCAGGGGCAACACGACAAGACCAGTGTCTAAAGGCCAGGGCTGAACAGCTGGGCAGGGTGCAGTGGCAGCTGCCTTGCCGGCGGCGCTCCCAGCCAGCCTGTTCACGAGCAGCAGGCATGCACACACTGCACAACTCACTCACATGCAGGCAGCTCACACTCACGTGCCCTCCAGCCGAACCAGCAGCGCCGCCGGCCCCACCCGCATGGTCCAAGTCTGCCCATCCGCTGACGCCTGCGGCAGCGCCGACTGCTCGGTGTATCCGACACTGCCGCTGCCCTGCCCGTTGATGAGCCAGGCCTGCAGGGATGAGGGGAGGAGAGGGGTGGGAGGCAAGCATACATGGCAAAGCAAACAAGGAGCAGGTGGCGCTAATCACACAGCCAGAAGAACGCGTGGAAGTCGCGTGTGTGCGGCCTCCCAGCCTCTCACCTGTGCAGGCCGCACTCCGGCCACGCTTCCCGGCGCCAGGCGCAGCTGCACGGTGGTGAACACGTCGCCCGCAGGGTCCTCGCCCACCTCCACGGGCCTGCACACACACACACACACAGAAAAACGTGGCGGTAAGAGAGGCAGGGCAGGCCCAAAGCGTCAAGCAGGCTGGAGGCGGGGGCTGCTACTGGGGCTCAAATCCGGCGTTGGGATATGTTCTGAGAAGCAAGGCTTTGCTCCCCACTTGTGCCGCCAGGCACCTGGATGGCACACTTTTGCCGACCTCACCAGTGCCCCACCCACCCACATTTCCCCCCAACCCAGCCACCAGGCCGCACCTCCAGGCAATGATGTGTGTGGCCCTGCCTGTGGCCAGGTCCCCCAGCACGTAAGCCCACACATCATTGGTCTCGCTGATCACCGCCTTGAAGGAGGAGGAGCCGGCCAGCTGCAGGGGGGCAGGGGGGGAAAGGGCAACAGGGAGGCGGGAAGGGGCGTGTCAGCTCGCGTGGAGACCACCCCAGTTCATATCGCACCAGGCGCCATCGGTGCACTAGACAGCTGACTTTGCAGGACCAGGCCCCTCTTATCCTAGGGTATGCCTGGTAAGGTCTGCCCAAGCCACATGGAGGAGCGGGGTTAGGGGGGAACATAGCGTGAGGGCCCGGGCTTGCCTGCATGAACCCTGCCAGGGAGCGGTAGACGGGCTTGATGGGGAAGCCGGTGTCGTTGGAGCCGCGCAGGCCGGAGCGGCAGAACAGCGTGATGCTGCAGGAATGGAGATACAAATTGGAGAGCGCGCTCATTAGCACCATGCAACCAACCACCCCGAGTGGCTGCATGTGAGAAAGGCACCGCGGCAGTCGCAGCTGGATGTAGGCGTCAGGGGTTCCAACATACAGAGAGCTCCCGTGACCCCAAGCCCTCTCCCAAACAACCACGCAATCTCTCCTTTCCTACCTGCAGTTGAAGCCGTCGGCATAGAAGAACCTGCGCGGAGGCCCGGATGGAGAGGGGCAACGAAGGGGATGTCAACAGGGGTGGAAGAGGTGAGGAGCGGCCCGGGTGGGGAGGCCAGCGGGCACGCGGCGCCGCCGACAGGGAGTGCCTGTTGCTCCTGCGCCTCTCTTCAGGAGTATGAAGAACGTTCCTCGGTCGGCAAGCGGCTGTGTCGCCAGGCAAGTCACCGCGGCATTGCCTGGCGGCAGCGTGGCCCCCAGCACACCCAGGCAAGGCAGCTCACCAGTGCGCCTGGTCGATGCCCTTGCGTGCCAGGATCATCAGACCCCGCACAGCGTACACTGCTTGGGCGTGCTGGCTCACGCATTCGGTGCCCATGCAGGCCTCGCCGGGCAGGTGAGCGTCCCAGCCCCACTCGGTGACCCACACAGGCTTGCCGGGCATGTTGTTGTTGCGCCACGCCATAAAGTTGTTCAGGCCTGCGGGCAGAGGCAGGGCAGGAGCTCCAGCTGTCAGGGAGAGGCGGGGAGCTGTGTGTGATGGGAGCGGTGCCAGCTTCTTTCTTTGCGCGCGGTGCCCCTGCCTGTTGAGGTCCCACCTGCTCCCAGGCGGCGCACGTTCATGCATGCATATGCAGCTGCAGGCAGGCCGGCGCTGCAACCTCAGCTTCAAGCCCCCCCATGCCTCTACCCCCACGCTTGTATCCCCCCGGACCGCCGCCCCCGCCCCAGCGCACCGTTAAGGTCGCTGCCTCGGTGCTCTGGGTGCACGTAGCGCCGCACGCCGTCCAGCCCGGTGAACATGGAGTAGGTGTGGGTGTTCAGGGCTCCAATGTCGGGGGCAATCGCTTCCGAGACGCGCGCCCCGATGAAGTTGCCGTTGTTGGCGTCTTCGGCCCAGGGGTTGCTGGCCTGCAGCACAGGCCAGACGAGAGCCAACGATTTGTGTCATGCATACAGGGATTGCAGGTGGACAGGCAACAGGGCGGGCAGCCTCCCAGCTGCGGCAGGGCAGGCAATGCTGCTTCCCTCAAATGGAAGATTGCTCCACTGCTTACCCCCACGGCCGCCCAGCAATGCAGCCAAACAGCTGCACACATGTTCCCCTGCCCATCCGCCCCGCCTCACCTGAAGCGCGCAGGGCAGGCGCAGCAGCGCGGGGTCTCCGGCCTTGGCGCCGGCAATGTAACCACTCAGGATCTGCACACAGGGAGTGCAAGCAGGGCGAGGCAGCGGTGGCACTGAGACAGGCTGCTGTCTGTGTGCAAGGCAAATGCAGCACCACTGGTTTGCCTTGGCATTTGATGGCTCGCCTGACCCACCTCAGTCGTGACTACCCCCGTACAACAAGTGCTTATATTCATGCCAGTAGTCCCCTTGGCGGCCACAAATCAACATGACTCACAGTTGAGTAGAAGGAGGCGTTGAAGGCGATCCATGGCTCGTTGCCGACCTCGATGGCGCTCACAATGCCGTTGCCGCCGTTGCGGGTGGGCCCAAAGAAGGAGGCAAACGCGCGGCCCAGCTGGTAGGCGGCGGCTGCACGGGTAAGGGCGCGCATTTGTGGGGGAGGGGTGGATGGGTGCCACAACAGAGAAGAGAGGGGCGAAGGCGTGCAGCAGGGCACGGAGAGGCGGCGGAGGCAGGGCATCGGTGTGATCAGTGCGTCTGCTACTCACACACTGCTGCTCCCGTGGACACATAGCAGCACATACAGATGGGCCGGTGGGCAATGTTGCGGCATGCTGTGCCAGCTCAGCGCCAGCTCACCATACGGGTCGGGCAGCCACCAGCTGGGTGTGAAGTCATCCCAGGTCCACTGGTGGGTGACAACCACCCTCAGGTTGGACGCCTTCCAGTCGCGGTACACCCGGCCCCAGTCCAGCCACCACATGGCATCCGTGCCTGCATCTCAGCGGGCAGCCGGGCGCAGCGGGGGCAGTGTGGGCGACGTGGGAGAGCGCGCAGGGGGTGGCCTCTCAGTGGTTAATGCTGCCGTCACTCGTCGCAGAGCTGGGGTGTCCCGCTTGCGCCTGCCACCAGTGCCGAGCGCTGCCCTCCGGTGTGCCAGCCTCCCATCCGCTGCTAGCCGGCACTCGTGCCCACCCACCACCCCTGGCCCGCTCATCCAACCGGCTTACTCGACCGCCCTCTGCTGCCCACCTGCCCACCCATCCTGTGCTGCGCACCCGGCAACCACAGCGGGCTGCCCACCCCACCCACCCGCCCACCTGTCTTGTTCATTGTTTCGTACTTGGGATCATTCTGGGGCCGCCTCACATCCCAGTTCAGGTTCTGCAGCAGGGGTTGGGGCGTGGCCGGAGCAGAGCGTGGGCGTTGGGCAAGGGAATGTGCCAGAGGGGCGTGACCACTGGGAGGCGGGGACAGGCTGGCTGCTGGCGGCATGCTGCTACGCGGGGGCCTGACAGGCCGCTGCACGGGGGGCAGCATGAGTATGCGAGCGTGATGCGATCCACAGCAGTGTGCCAAGGCACAACGTACTGCAGGCTGCCTGGCCCCCGAAAAGCTGCCTGGCTGTCAGGCCTAAAAGGATTATGTAACGAGTGTGGCAATACAGACTCAAAGGTGCCAGAGGCCATCCAGCTGGTACCGCCCCCCAACCTGCTTTCCTCGCGTGCAGGCCAGACCGGGTGAACAAGCGTGCCATAGCCCGTCAATCCACCAGCCAACCAGGGGCACCTGATATGAGTGCCATGTGTCTTGTGTCTTACCACCCCACCTGGTAGTTGCGTGCCGAGGAGGCCACCTCGTTGTACAGCACGCCCGCGGACTGGTTCCTACGGGGGGCAGGCAGGCGGGCAGCAGGGGCAGGGGCGGAGCCGGCGGCGTGATGGGTGAGCCAAATCACTTTGCGGGGGGTGGGGTAGGGTCAGCGCAGAGGCAGGCGCATGGGCAACAGCAGCCAGCTGCCCAGGCTGACATGTGCTGACTTCAACTTCCTTCCGCACATATTTTGTGCGCTCCCGGCAGGCAGGCCTCTGCAACTGCAGCTGCAAGGATCTGCCCGGCACTGCCCTGCACACCACTGATTCATCTGGAGCACCGATGGCAGACGGCAGCCAAGAGGCCAGCTACTCACTTCATGCCCCAGCCCCAGATGCCGTTCAATCCCAGCAGGTCGCGGAACGTGCGCCAGTGAGGCACAGGCGTGGGCGGCGGCCCCCACCGGCCAAAGTTGTCGTACGCTTGGATCTCCCACCTGCAAAGCACAGCAGGTGGGAACAACGCACCTTCTGAAAAGCGTATGGTGGCAAGCAGCCGTTGCTGCTTCCCGCCTGGATATCTCAGCTGCACAGCCTCACTCATTCTGCCCCTCCCATGCCGCTCGCATGCGCCGCTAGCAGAGCCTGCTGACCCTGTACTGCCTTGCCCTGTGCCGCTCACATGTACACCTTGCCCCAGTCCTTTTTGTTGGTCACTGTGTGCAGCAGCTTGATGTAGCGCACGGGGGTGAGGTCATCCAGCCAAAACTCCACGGTAGCGAGGGTGTCCGCTCTAAACACCTGCACAGAGCGGGGGGGAGGGCTGGCGGGCCAGCCTTCAGCTTGCCGGCTACATGAACTGGCATTGGCTGGAAGCTTGAATTGGCGGCATGGCGGCATAGACCCGCGCGTGCGGTGCGCATTTTGCGCGCCCCCATCATCCTGTGGCGGGCCTTGAAGTGCCCAACAGGAAACACCCTTCCCATTGCTTGCCTGCAGGGTGGTCCAGCTCTGTGCATCGGTGGAGATCATGAGTGCGGTGGTGTTGGCGTCTGGCGACCAAAACTTGGTCCTGCATGGCATGGCATGGCATGCACAGCATGGGGGTGTGATACAGGGGGAAGGTATGCACTCCTGTCAGGACAGCGTGCAAGGGGTGCAGTTTAGAGGCACAGACCCAATGCTTAAACCGCACAAGAGTACAAAAACAGCTGTGTGCCCAGCAGTCAGTCCCAAGGCAGCCATGCTGTGCCACGCTGTGCCACGTCATCCTCACCGTATCATGCCCACCATCTTCACCTCCTGCATGTCGGCCTGCGCCCACTGCAGGCACGGCCCCGTCTGCACGGCGACCTCGGTCAGGGTGAAGCCAGCCGTGGACTGAACACGCACCGACGTCACGCCCGCCCACGAACCCTGCACGCACAAGGAGGGAGGCGGAGCGGCGTGTGTTCGTGATGAAGGCGCTGCGGCAAAGACCATGGGCTTTACACATAGCGGACTTTCTGCCCACGTTCTGAGCAGCACTTGTACTGGGCGGGGCGATAGGAAGCACCCATATCAAGCAAACCAGGTGGGTTAAACAATGAAACCGGACGGAAGCTTGAGCGGTGCATGCCCCCACTCACATCTGCGTTGACCCACGCATAATTTTGTGCCGTGGTCACCGTCATTGCCTTGATGCTGGAGCCATCGGCCTGCAGAGCAAACAGCACACAAAACCATGATGCACAACCTCTTCAGCACAAGTCACTCGCGAAGCACAGTCGGGTGAGCGGTCAGGCGCAGCGCTGCTGCCACGCTGTGGGAGGGCCCTTTGCAGGCCATCTCACAGCACCAGCAGCAGGGCAGAGACGCCCCAATCACGTGAGCACGTGGCAGTGCGTGATCCAGAGTGGCAGAGCTCAGTTTTGCGGCAGCAGCAGGGCAACAGCGCCTATCCGCCCACCTCCAGCACAACAGTCACATCCGCATGAGCAAACGGGTGGCACACGGATAACCAAGACAGGCCCACCTTGAGCAGCATGAAGTCAAGAGGCGCGCCGCCAAATCCCTTGTACGTCACCCGCAGCACGGTGGCAGCCGCAGGCAGTGTCACCGTGAGGAATGCTCCAGCCTGGCCGGCGGGCGTGCCAGCTGGCAGCGAGATGAGTGCGCCGGTGTACACGTTGAGGTCTGTGGCATTGGCCAGCACAGTACTGCCCTGGGAGGCGGTACAGCGGCCGGCCTGGGAGCAGGCCTGCTTGATGGGGTTCATGTCATCGCGCACGGAATAGCCGGTGGGGAAGCAGGCGTCTGCAGGAGGGAGGGGGCAGGGTGGACAGGCGTTGGGGGTGCAAGTTCTTCGGTACACCTGGGGAATCACCGCGGGGATGCACCATGGCGGCAGGTGATCCAAAATGCCTCAAGGGTGATGCAAGGGATGCCTTCCTCTGCCTAGCAGCAAAGCTTGAGGAGGCTCACGGCATCTGCCCACTCGCCCACCCCCTAGCTGGACCGCCCACCAGCGCACCCACCGCTCTGCCACTGGCTGCTCTCAAGGCCATCTGTAATGAATGGCACGTTGTTGTCTGGTGCTGTGGAAACAGTGACGGGCTTGCGGAACGCCATCGAGTCGATGGTGCCGGCCCTGGGGTTCCACTCTCCGGGGGCATAGTTCCGGGGAGAGGGCGGGGGCGGGGGGCGGGGGGAAGGCGGCGGCGGTGAGGGTGGCGGCGAGGGAGGCGGAGCCCACGCATCGATGCCCCACTGCAAGAGGCAAGGGTGGGGAGACGAGGAGTGGGATGTAAGGCCTTTGCGGGGCTTGGAGAGGAAGGAAGGCGTGCACGTGCAGGCAATACATGGCAGCTGTGGCCGGCAGGCCATGCACATCTGTAGCAGCCGCAGGAGCAGGAGCAGGAGCAACAGCAGGGCAGCAGGAGGGACAGCAGCAGTGGCATCAGCAGGTGGCATCAGCCTTGCGGCAAGGGCAGCAGCAGGGCAGCAGGCGCAGCAGCCAGCGTGCTCCAACGTTGGCCAGGAGGGGGCAGCCCACGGCTCACCACATAGACCTTGGCGTAGTCGGTCTCCCTGCAGCCAGCTCAACGTGAGCAGGGAGCGGGGAGCGGGGAGTTGGGCACCGCTGGCATGGCGCCTGCGTCCGCCTCCGCTGGCGCCGTCAACACCCTGCTGCCCTCTCAACGGCAGTGATGCAATGCCAATATCCACCCAGCCAGCCAACACTCAACCAGCCGGCCAGCCTGCCTGCCAGCCGGCGCCAGTCAGCCGGTAGACAGCCATGCATCGTCCAAAGCAGCGCTGCCGGTTCTCACTTGAGAGTGTGCCTGACGGCCAGGTAGCGTGCCGACACGGGCGGGTTAAATGGCAGCGTGATGGCCCCCACACTTGCAGGGTTGAGCGTCGCCAGCGGCTGGAAGGTGACGCCGTCGGTGCTGGCCAGCAGGGTGGAGTTGAGTCCGTCACTCCCCGGCCAGTACTTTGTCCTGCAATGCAGGGCGATGCCGGAACTGAGCACCACGCAGCAGTGCACATGTGGCCGGGGGCATAGACTGTGGAGGGCCGTTTGACCCGGGGCCAGATTTGGCCATGCCAAGGGCACGTTTTGCTATGTGGGTCAGAACAACCAGGCAGGCAGGCAGGCAGAAAGGCAGCAGTGCGCAGCTGCCAGCTGGCTGGTTTCGGGCGCAACGGGCAGAACTACACTCCCGGAGGGCCGGCATCCAGGGCTGGCATGCGCCAGCGCATCGGAGCACATAGGGCCTGCTCGCTTCCCTGAACACTCCGCCCGACCCCACCCCTCCCCTCACCTGACCACGCCAACGGCCCGCACAGCGCCCAAGTCCACGGTCGCCTGCTCAAAGCTCTGGGCGGTGGTGGCAGCGAGCTCGGTGACGGTGAACCGAGCGCTGCATGACAGCTGGATGGCAGTTGCGCCCTGCCAGGTGGGCGCGCCGAGGAAAGCCACCCACGAATAGCTTTGGTTGGATTGGATCGTGCCCAGGGTGACACTGCCCCCAGCTGCTAGCTCCAGAGAAACAGTGACCGTGGTGTTTGCTGGGATGATGCCCCGAAAGGTGATTCGGCGCAGCGCCAGCGGCGCGCCTGGCAGCGTGACGCGCAGCAGAGCGGGTCCGCCCCCTGCCGCTGGCAGGAAGATGCCCGCCCCGGCAGCAGTGCCAGCATCGGTGATGACCGCCAGGGGCTCTGAGCCGGCAGAAGAGGTACAGGCGGAGGGTGTGGTGGCGCAGCGTCCCAGCAGGACGTTCATGTCTGCGCGCCCAAGGAAGCCTGCAGGGGCGGGGATGGCGGGCGGGTGGGAGGTAGGTCGTCCGACAGTGTAATGACTAAACCAATTGAGAGCTTGTCGCGCTGAAAGACACGGTGAGCGCCACTGAACAGAGGATCAGAATGGTTAGAAGACGTCAGCGCTGTCCACCTGCACCCTGGGGCATTTACAGACCATGCACCAATGAGGCCCTGCCCCACCCTGGGGTGGGGCAGGGCGGCACCTGTGGGAAAGTTGGCGCTGCTCTGCCAAGCGGTGGTGTCGTTGCCGTCCAGTATAGCAGCCAGCGCTGATTGGACGTTGTTGCTGGTGGACGAGACTGCGGTTGCCGTGAACTTGGGGTACGCAGGCACCTGCATGGCGGGGTGGGGGAGAGGAGGGTGGTACGCTGTGGGAGGCGGTGCCGGCGGCGGGTGGACCCCTGGGCTTCACCCGGCGGGGGTGGCGCTTCCCCTCCGGCGGGGTTGCGGGCCGCCCTCCTTGGCCGCCACACAGAGAGCCGGCAGGCGGGCTTCCTCTGCACCTGTTGTGCCAACAGTCCCGGCGACAGCAGCAGGAGAGCGGCTGCGAGCAGCCAAGGCGCCCACGGAGGCACCGACGCCTGTGACCGCGCCATGCCGGCGCAGACGGGGTGCTCAGCTGCTGGCGGACTAGGACGTAAGCGATGCGAATAGGGCCACTGAGTGGCCCAAAGGGCACAGCTCCGGAGCGTCCCAGTCCACGTCATATCTTCCGCCCACGAACCGGGATTCCAAGAGCAACGGAAGGCTCCTGAAGCCCTTCACATGCCCTATCTTGATACGGATGCGAGCTGACCCGCCGGATGGTCGTGCTGCCCCCTGCATCTGCTGGCATGGGCGTCAGCCGCTGGCGGGCAGCTGCCGGCCCACCTACAGCCGCCGCCTAAGCTGCAGATGACTCAAGTGTATCTGTGCCCAGGCACTCATCGAGACACCGGCACCCGCACCTATACTCCTGTCAGTTCTGGCTGCAGCACGGGAACGCCTTACAAGCAGCGGAGAGGGCTTCGCCCTGCAATGCTGGCAAGAACAGCGCAGCCAGGCAGCACCCAGGGGACTGTACCGGGCAAACCCTCAGAATGCTGGCTTGCTTGCTGCTTGTTTGGGCTTGGAGTCGGTATTTCCGCAACAAGAGTTTGTGTCACATACCCACAAGAGACAGCTTGGCCTATGGGCAAAGATTGGAGTGGACAGGTGCCAGGTGGTGCCAGTGTCGTTGCCCTCCAAAGCACAAGTCGTCCGCCCATGATGCCAGCACGTCGTCCGCCCATGATGCCAGCACGCAAAAGACACATGGAGAACAACGCGGTGATACGTACAAAACAACAAGAAAAACGACACATTGGTTTTCTGCAGTCCAATAACACGAGGCTCATGCCGGGCGGCTTGGGCCAGACCCGCCTCAAGCCGTGCTGCCCAGCGCCCACCGCAGGCGAGCCTCCAGCTGCACCCACGCGCCCTGCGCCGCCACCATCAGCGCCACATCATACACAGCCTGCTGCTGCTCTGCTGAGAAGGACCCCCAGCGCTCCACCACGTCCTGCAGCCAGAGCGGGGTCCACACTAGGGCTAGCGTGGATATTTAGGGATGCTGAACACAGGGACATGGGTGGGCAGTCGGATGCAGGCAGCGCAGTTGCATGCGGATGCACCTCCTGCCTGTAATCGCATGCCAGAAGGCCTGCTGGGGGACCGGGGAGTGCAGCACAGCGAGCGCACACACACATTTATGCTGTCGGCTGCTCCCCTGCCCCCTCACCTTCAGCGCCCGCCCGCCCACGTCAATCAGCGGCAGCATCGCCAGCGCAATGGGGCAGCCCCCGCTGCTGCTGCTCGCCGATGCGCCGTCAGCACCCGCCTCCACAAACGCCGTTACAGCCAACTCAAGCATGCCCGCCTTAGGCAGGGTGAGCTGCGCCGCCCAGTCTGCCCACGGGGCGCCGCCACCGCCGAGGCTGCCGCCTTCGCCATCCCCCTGCCCCTCCAGCCCAAGCACGGGTAAGCGCAGCTTCTGCAGCAGGCGCTCCTGCACCTGCCGCCAGTCCCCGGCCTGCTCCATCTCATGCCAGCAGGTCAAAAACAACAACTTTTGCTTCTCGCTGGCAAGAGTGCCCCAGCTCTCCAGCGCACGCTGCAAGGTGGGAGGGGGTAGGTGCGGCGGCATCAGTGCGAGCGTTCTTTTAGCAGGCCGAGGAGGAGCAAGCGTGACCATTGTTGTCGGCCTTGCTATTGCAGGCGCGGCCTTGCTGCATGCCAGCTTGGCAGTAACGTAGGCCAGGTTGCCACACACACGCACCACCGAACACCCATCCGCAGGCCGAACAGTGGCCAAGCAAGGAGCCGGGAATAGACACAAACAAGCACACAGGTGCCCTGCCCTGTCATTCCCGTGCAGCTGCATTCCATCCCATCCCACACCATCCCATCCCATCCCAGGGCAGGTGCACATCAAGGCAGCTTCACCTGCAGCAGAGCGCCTCCGTACCCCAGTGCAGCCACCTGCTGCAGCGCAGACAGCCTGACGTCCGGGTCCTTACTGCCTGCTGGTGCCTTGAACAACGCCAGAGCATGTTGCGTCCTGCGTTGCTCTGCCGCAGTGGCTAGCTCAACTAGCCCAGCGCTCGGCAGCCGTGGCTGCTGCTCCTCCTGCTCCTCCTGCTGCTGCTCCCCGTCCTCCGCAGCCGTGCTCCTGGCCTTCTTCCTCTGCTGCCGCCCCTGCTCCCAATCCTCCACATCACAGCCGTCGGCGCGCCGCTGCCGCTTCTGCTGCTGCTGCTGCTGCCGGCCCGCGTGTGCCTTGCTGCCGTGCCTGGGCGCTGCGCGCACAGGCTCCTCGCCCATCCCTTCAGTTGGCCTGCTGCGCTTCCTTGCGGCTGCAGGGCCATGCCGACGCTGCCGCTCTCCCTGCTCTTCTGCCGTGGGTGCCTCCCCACCTCCCTCCTCTGCCGGCTGCAGCTGTGGCAGCTGCCCGCCATGCCGGCGCGCCCACTGGCCGCACCTGCCGCACAGCCGCGCACGAGTGGTTGGGTGGCGCCGCCAGTCCGTGCAGTCGTCCCTGCCGCAGTGGCTGCACGCCCGCCCCGCCTCAGCTGCCTCCTCAACCTCCTGTTCCTCCTGCTCTGCCTGCCCCGCCTCCTCCGCTGCCTGCTCTTCCTGCTCCGCCTGCCGTTGCCGCTGCGGTGCGCGCTGCAGCTGCTCCTCCTCTGCCTCCTGCCGCTGCCGCTGGTTGAGCTCCCTGCGGGCACGCTCAAAGCACGGCTCGCACACCCACCGGGCCTTTGTGACCGGGTGCGAGTGCCAGCTCCTGCCTCCGTGGCGAGTGCGGGGGCACTGTAAGCACATGCGCTCAGCGACATGCTTAGCTGGTGGCTGCCCCTGCCCCCGTGCTTTCCTGCTGATGACTTGCTGCTGCTCGGCCGCTCCCTCCTCCTCCTCCTCCGCCTCCGATGACGACTCCGGCTCCGGTCCTGACTCCTCCTGCTCCTCCTCCTGCCCGTTGCCGAGCGCTGGCAGCCGCTTGGTCCTGTAGTGAATCATCTTGCAGCTGCCACACAGCCGCCGGCCAGTGGCGGGGTGCCAGTGCTTCCTGCCACCAGTGCACGCGCTGCCGCAGTGGCTGCACACTGCCTGCTGCTGCTGCTGCTGCTGCTGCTGCTGCTGCTCCTCCTCCTCTGCATCCTCCCCTGCCGATGAGGAATCCTCCTCCTCCTCCTCCGCATCCTCCCCTGCCGATGAGGAATCCTCCTCCTCCTCCTCTGCATCCTCCCCCTCCGCCTCCTCCTCCTGCCTGCCGCATGCAGCAGCATCCGGTGTTGCTGCCTCCTGCACCTCTGTTGCCAACTGCTTCTCTTCTGTCTGCTCCTGTGTTGCTGCTTCCTCCACTGCCTGTCCCTCAGCTGCCACCTCGCCTGCTACCTCCACGTCATCTGCTGCTGCCTTGCATGCTGCCTCCACATCATCTGCTACCGCTTCGTCTGCTACCTCCACGTCATCTGCTGCTGCCTTGCCTGCTGCCTCCACATGAGGTGCCGCCTCGTCTGCCGCCGCGTCTTTACCCGCTGCTGCCTGATATCCTGCCTCATGCCGCGCATGCTGAGCTGCAGCCCTGCACTGCTGCATCCAGCCAGCATTGGCGACCTGAATGCAGGTTAGTGTGAGGAGTCGCCTCCCCACGGTGGCTGAACCCTGGTCCAGCTGCCACTGCTGCTGCTCTTGCTGCTCCTCCTCGTGCTGCTGCGGCTGGTGCATCTGCTGCTCATGCGGCTGCTGTTGCGGCTGCTGCACCGCCTCCTCCTCCTGCTGTTGTGACGCTGCCAGCGACAGCTGCACCTGCTGCTGCTGCTGCTGCTGCTGCTGCTGCTGCTGCTGCTGCTGCTGCTGCTGCTGCCGTTGGCCGTCTGCACCCACGCCATCCTGCCACCTTGGTGGCGGCGGTGGCGGTGGCTTGAGCTGCCGTGTCGGTAGCTCTTCGAGCTGCCTTGGCGGCAGTGGCCGTGACTGCAGCACCCGAAGCAGCAGATTCTGAAGGCTGGGCTGCGTCGGCGTCCATGACTGCATCTGCCGCTGCTGCAGCCGCAGTTCGGGTGCCAGCCAGTGCGGCGGATTGGGCCCCTCCTGCTGCCGCTCCTGCTGGTGGTGGTGGTGCTGCTGCTGCTGCTGCTGCTGCTGCTGCAGCAGGCGCGCCGTTTGCTGCTCCACATCCTGCTGCTGCTGCTGCTGGGCGAACGCCACAGGGCCCAGTGTTGGGTGGCCCTCCTCACGACGCACTCCTGCTGAGCGGCTGCTGCTAGCGGTGCCCACTTGTGAGCCGGGAGCTGCAGTGTCAGCCATTGCTGCCGCCGTGGCAGCGGTGGCCGCCGTGGCAGCGGGGGCTTGCGGTCGCCCGTCCCGATACGCCTCCTTCAGAGCTGCCACAAAGGCATCGGGCCATTCCCCCAGGTGTTGCTTCATGAACTGCAATGAGCAGCAGGGATGCAAGGAGGGGCGGCCAGCCGTGGTGCGGCATCAGTGGGTATGCATGTGTTGATTCGGCAGCGCGGAGATGCACGCCACGAGATGCAGCTGCGAAGCAACACGCAAACAGCAGAAACTGCAGACAGCAGCAGCAGCAGCAGCAGCAGCTAATGAACGCACGCCACATGCGCACACCCGGTGCCGCCACGCCGCGCACAACAGCCATGGCCACACACGGCGCAGCGCCTTTGGCACTACTGAGCACCACTGGCGGCCATGCGCAGGTTCAGCGGCATGCATGTGGTTAGGCTGCAAACGCAGGGAGCCCACCTCCTCCTGCAGATAGCCCTCCAGCCTGTCTGGGAATACCAGCTTGTCTGCTCGGAGCCGCCCCTGGTCGGAGAAGAACGCCCTGAGCCGCTCGCATGCTGCTCCGCCCGCCTGCCACATCCCCGCCTTGCCCGCTTGCAGTGCCTCGCAATCGCTCTCCTTTTGCCACTGCCACACTGCCATGGCAATGCGGGTGCGGTCGCCGCACTGTGCCGCCGCCTCCGCAGTTGGGTACGTGCCTGCAGGGGGCGGGCGGGGCAGGCAGAAGAACACTCATCATGGATAAGTGCAGGTAGGGCATTTGAGGGCGAAATGGCTCAGAAAGCGCGAAAGAGACGCATCACAGCTCAATTCGCTGCGCCCCTCGGCTCCAGCAGGACGCGCAGGTTCCTAAGTGTTAGTAGGCCTACCCGCAGCGGGCCTGTGTAAACTGGGCCAGAGCTGCAACTGCAATCTCACGGCCCGCTGGCACACGACAGGCCATCAGGCAGGCGGCAGCAATGGCGGCACCAATGGCTGCGACAGAAGGGGTGGGAAACAAAAGCAGCAGGGCATGACACAGCTGTGCCCGCCTGACTTTCACATGCAACACATGCAGTGCTCACCAACGCGTTTCCTCTCTTTGATGTTCTCAAAATAGTCTCGGTTCCCTTTTCCATGCAGCGGGCTGCAGCAGAAAACGTATAGGGGCACTTCAGGCGTTCTGGAAGCTTGACCACGAAGGAGGCAGCTGGCAAACGCAGCTGCCGCCAGGAAGCGGCGTAGCCGGCTGCCCAGCCCTGCGTGTACGGCAGCGGCGGCAGCTTGCGAGGGATGCATGCACGGCAACACTGCTGGCAACTGAAAGCTTACTTGACCAGGGTTTCGTAGCGCTTGTTTTTGCCCAGCGACACCCCATAGTACTTCTGCTCGAGCTGTGAGCCATTCAGCCCAAGCAGTGGGCGCGCTTGCGACACCTCGGATGCCATCGCGATAGCCAACCCACGCCCATGCGCCTGCGGCTGCATTGTGCCAGCAAGATCGGCGGTCATTCGGATGCTTCAGTTGAGTTGGCTGTTGGGATCGACATCAACAGATTGTGGGCAAGCAGGTGGCCCCATACCCTCGCCTGTCGACCGGCGTGCTCACCTCCCTCCCGCCGGCGGCGCCTTGCATCCCAAAGAGGGCGCGGGCGGCGCCGACCGACCCGATCACGCTCGCGCTGGCGGTCGTCTCTGCCGCCATCTGAGTTTTGCCCAAAGTAGCACACTGCAAGCCAGAGCAGGTGCCTGCAGCAATCAAGCATGTGAGGTAGAGCGCCGATCGCGTGTCCAAGCCTCTCCGGAAGGCGATTAAGGTCGCTGCATTGGCATGCGTTCGTTACAAGGCTGCTCCCCGAGCATAGGCGCGAGCATACGGTTGTTTTGTTCCCAGTTTTGTCTGGGCGGCCGCCACTCACCCGCCGGGCGGCAATTTATGCCCTTTAGGCCCCTAAAAGTTCCTCGGCGAGCCGCGACGCACGATTCAAGTCCCTATACGGCGGCGGCCACTTGAGTTGAGGAGCACGACGGCACAGCACCTGTCGTAGGCCTGCTGCGCTAAACTTGGCGGACATGCACCGCTGCCGAGCTGTCAGGATGAATGGCAGGCGGCACAAGCTGAGCCCCTACTGGTCATTGTAGGGCCATGGCATGTGCGCTGTGCCCGGCCGCCGGCAGGCCGCTCATGCCCGACGCGACCACCTGCCGGTTGTAAACTTTCCCTTGCTCATTAAAACAAATGCTGTGCATCTCATCCATGCTGCCTGGTGCTGAATCCACGGGTGTGTGCGGTGCTGTTCACAAGCTCTCAGAACCAAGACATTCGTTTGCGAGATGCAACATCATGCACTGGGCGGCACACACACGGGGTAGGGATCAGTTCAGGGATTGGGCAGGAGGTGTGCATTGATGCCAGGTGGACGTATGCGGCTGGGACCTGCACTGCGGAACGACTCTGCACGCCAGCTGGCGCAGCGCAGGGGCGCGCAGCACGCCGCTGCCCCGCCTCCCCTGACAAGGCACCGCACGCCCATGCCGGGCGCCGCAATGGCACCCTCCACTGCGCCCTGCCACCACGGCAGCGCACTCAGCGTTGCCCAGCCACAGCCAGGCTCTCCTCCCAGCCCCGGCTGCTTAGCGCCGCCCGCCGCGGCCGCCAGCGGGCTTGCCCCCCAGGGAGGGGAAGCCGCCGTCGTCATCGTCGCTGTCGGGGTCCCCGTACTGGAACAGGCCCAGGTGCTTGCGCCGCGCCGCCTCCTGGCAGTCCCGCAGTGCCGACAGGACCTCCTCCGTCTCAGGGGACTGCAGGGGCGAGGGCGGGGGTTGGGGAACGAGGTGCTAAGCAAATGTAAGGGGTACGAGGAGGGTGCTTTGCCGTGCCGGCAAAAGCTCCCCTGTAGCCCCTGCCGCCTTGGGCTCCACCAGCCGCGCTCGACCTCCCGCTGTGCACGCTCTCACATCCACACCTCCCAATCCCTGCAAGCTAGCCCATGGCTGTTCAACAGGCAGGGCTGGAGGACGGCCCAGCTGTGTTCTGAGACCCACCTTGGGCCCCTTGGGCTCCACCAGCTGCGCCAGGCCCGCCGCCAGCAGCTGCCCATTCACGCTCTGCTTCAAGTCCTCGCTGTCGCCCTCAATCAGAGTCAGGTGCAGCTTGGTGGGGGCCTGCAGCGGGGGGTGAGCGCCAGTGTGGTGAGTGGCAGAGACAGGGTTGCCCGGGAGGCAGGGTGCCAGGGAGGTCGGTCCCAAGTGAGGGACGCGAGTGGCACACCATGCCTAGGCGAAACAAGAGTAGGCAGCGGCGGTGAGACGCGTTCAGGGTGAGCTCGCCTCTTGCGCAGCAGCACTGCCAGGCCAGCAGGCAGGCGCGCAAGGGGTGTGCGCGAGAGTGCAGCAGCACGAAACCGTTCTCAGCCCGCCACATATGCCCAACACTCTCGCCAGCCCACTCCCGCCCTGCGCCCGGCCCACCTGCGTGCCCCACGACTTGCCGGCGGCGGCCAGCCGCTCGCGCCGCTCCACAAACGCCTTGAGCCGGCGGTTGCCTCCCACCAGCTGCCACAGGTGCTGCGCTGCCTCCACGCCGTGCTCGTCGTCCACGCTGGGAGCCTGCGGCAGCACAGCACGGCACAGCACGGCGGGGAGGTGATGTTAGGATTCAAGAGTATGCGATTGCGGGGGGCAGATAAGCGTTTTGCTCCTGCTGGGCCGCGGCAGCACAGCACAGCAGGGTGACCAGTCGAGATGGCGAGGCGATTTGGGTTGAGGGCCTTGCTGTGGGATTGGGTAGTGCGAGCGCACACGAGCCAGTGCAAGCAGGTGCTGGTCATGTGCATGTGTGCGAGGGATGCAGCGCAGCAAGGTCCCGTCTCAGCAGTGCGCACAACCCTGTGCCAAGTACCCCCCGCTAGGCTGCCACAGCCCACGCTGCCTGGCGGGGCGGGCTCACCTTGACGTAGGCCAGGCAGGCCTGGTGCGCCTGGCCAGGCACCGCCGCCAGCGCCGGCGGCATGGGCCGCACCTGCAGGGCAAGACACAGAGACGCAGGCACAGGTCTTTAAAGTTCAGTTGTGATGAATTGATGCTTCAGCAACAGGCGTGCGTGAGGGCAGCATGCTCCACACCTGCAGCGCAGGGCCGGCAAGTATGGGAAGCTGGTGCGGGTGCAGGGCTAAACTAGCAAGGGGGGCAGCCAGCAGCGGCGCGCGCGACTTGCTTCCCTCGGTGCCGCTAGGGCTCAGGCCAGGCCTGCTGCACAGCATGCCCAGCACACCCATGCCGGGCGCACAAAGACAATTGCCACGCATGATGCATTCGGTACACCCATGCAGGCGGCATGCCCAGGGTCGCCAGCCACGCACCTGCCCGGCGGTCACATGCTCGCGGTTGCCAAAGTCGATGAACAGCACATCGTACTTGGGGGCGGTCTGCAGGGATGTGGTGGGGTGGGCGGGACGGACACAGTGAGGGCAGGTGAGATGAGGCAGGCGAGGCAGGCAGGAGGAGGTGTGGGTACGGGTGAGTTGCATGGAGGCTGCTGCCATGAGCAGCACATTGCACTGGGGGGCGGTCTGCCACGCAAGGTGATGCGTGCATGAGGGATGAGGGGGGCAAAAGATGCACCGGGGCCGGCAGCGCAGGGCAGGCAGGACCAGCGGCCTGCCCTCAGCCTTCGGCCAGCCCACACGCACATGCCGCCACCGGGTGCTCCGACACAGCACGCCCTGTCCACAAACGGTTGGCTGGAGGTGCACTGCCCGCACTCACCGGGTCTGCCGCGTACGCGCGCTCCACGCTGGCGCGGTACCACTGCTTGTCCGCAGTGCTCTGCGCCAGGCACTTCTCCCCCGTCTTCAGCGGCGTCTGCGCGAAGTCAAAAGGCAAGTGGGCAGGTAGCAAACACGCCAGTGGAAACCAGGGCGGGTGGGTGAAGGGCAGGCGAGCGGTGCAGGCGGGGGGCATGGCCAGGCCAGCATGCCAGCGCGGAGGCAGGCAGCACACAGCAAGCAGGCAGGGACAGAACGGCTTGCGTGTCTGGAGGGGACAGCGGGTGGCGAGTGCTCACCGCCGGTGCCGACGAGTCCTCCAGGCTCAGGCCGGACAGCTGCTCCGCCACCCACATGACGCGCGGCTCGTCAGCCACCTGCAGCACAAGAAGGTGCACTTGGGGAGAATGAGGTAGACGGATTTCTTATATGGGCTGACAGGCTGCCCCTCGATACCCACACCATCCTGCCCGCAAGTCTCCCACTCCCCCCCACACGCACCCAGCACACACATCTCCCTGGCACCACTCATGTCCAAGGCCGCCACCTCTCTGCCCTCGTGCCCCCCACCCCCACTGCCCCAAGGTAAGGCAAGGTAAGGTCCAAGGTAAGGTCCAAGGTAAGGTCTAAGGTAAGGTGATCGCACACCGCAGGCGCACCTGCACATACATGCCGTTGGCGTCGGTCATGTCTGACACCACCACCTCCATCGTCTCCCGCCCGCCGGCGCCGTTTGACGCCGCAGGCCCAGCCTCCTGCTCCTCCTCGGGAGCTGCCGCCGCCTCTGGCTCGTCCTTCTCCCACACCTGCCAAGAAGCCGCATGGCAGGGGTGGCGGGGGGCGGAGGATGTGAGCAGCAGGAGCAGGAGGGAGGGGCGTTGGCGGCAGCAGCAACGGCATGGCATGGCACAAGAGGCCCCACAAGCCTGCCCGGCTGCCTGCCTGCATGTGTGCTTGCTATTGTTGGCATGCACCCTCCTGGTGCACATTCTCCCCTGTCAGGGTGGCCTCCCTTTACACCCTCCAGCCTCCCTGCCACCCGTGTATGCACCCAGTCGTCAAGCACCATACACCCTGCTCAGGTGCAGCCTGGGGTGCCCACCTTGAGCTTGGCCGCCCGCGCCTTGTTCTGCGCCGCCTCCAGCTCGCGGCCGCCGGGGTCGGAGTAGGGGTCAAAGGAGGGGTGCAGCTTGGCCAGGCCCGCCTCCAGCAGCGCCACTGCGTTCAGGGAGGGACACGCAGGGGTGGTGGGTGACGCGAGTTTGAGTGCCAGGAGCCCAGGGGTTGCACAGTGTGAGGCCATGACCAGTGCGCAGCACCTCCTGCCAGGGCTACACTGCGGCCAGCACTCGTTTGCAAGGTTGCCTGCCTGCCGCCGTGCCGCTGCCTGCCTGCCCCATGCCGCCGTGCTGCTGCCTGCCTGGCTAATGGCGCCGTGCTGCTGCCTGCCAGCTTACCGCCCAGGTTGACGCGGCCAAAGCGCACGGTGCCCTGGAAGTTGCCTGCCCGGTCCACGCTGGTCACCTCCACCTCGCAGTCGCGCTGCAGAGTGGATGACAAAAGTGCAGCGGTGAGTACGAGTCGCGGCATGGCGACGTTGGTGCACGCTCGGGCGGAGGGAGGGAATGCTCTGCTGGCACCTCCAGTGCGGAGGTGCACCGCGGGACGAGGGGGCAGGGAGAACCCAGAGGATGGCGAACAGGCAGGGTGCGGTGCACGGAAGCAAGGGGGGAGGCGGTGGCGAGCGTGCAGCGCCACGCTCTGGCTGCCCGGCTGGCTGGCAGGGAAAGGCAGGCGGGACTGGCGGTCACGCACCTGCAGAGCGTTTTCCCGTGTGAAGGCCAGCGCCTCCTCCCAGAAGGGCTCCTCCTGCGGGGCACGAGAGGAGGGCAGCGAAGAGGGCTGGTGAGAAAGGCACAGGTAGGTGTGAACGGCCGTCCTTCCCATTCCAGCCCCTCCCACAAAGCTTGATGGGGAGAGCAGGGGGTGCTGGTGGACGGGCAGAATTGGAGGACCGGATGGTGCTGCACCGGTCGCTTGTCGAGTACCAGAAAAGGCAGTTCTGGTGCACCAGTGTCAACGGTTGCACGCAAGCCGCGGGCATCCCCTCCCCTTTCCCGGCCCCCCCGGGCAAGCCCGCATGCGCACCTGCAAGGCGGGGCGCCCGGCCGAGGCGGGCGCGCCGCGCTGCGGGCAGCGCACTCCCGAGGGGTTGAAGGCGATGGTGACGCCCTCCTTGGGGATGTGCAGCTTCAGGCGGTGCCCCGACAGCACGTACTCGCACACCGCCTGCATCTTGCCGGCGCGCTGCAGGAAGGGCAGGTGCTGCTTGGCCCTGCAGGGGCGGGACAAGTGGCAAGCACAGGGGCGGGTGGGCGCTGGTGACGCGCAGCTAGGGGAGGCAGGGCTGCGGGCTGAGCGTCGGCAACAGGAGGCAGGGCTGCGGAGCCTGGCTACAAAGGGGCATTGCGCAAGCAGCCACGCCACACACGGCGCCACCTGCCACCTGGACTCGCAGCCAACAACGCCTGCCCTGGCAGCCCCGCTTCCCGGCTCCCTGCTCCCAGCCTGCCCTCTCTCTCGTGATCCTGCTCCCAGCCCAGCCCAGCCCAGCCCTTGTTGTGGAAACGCTGTGCTGCCGCCTCTGTCTCTGCTGACCACCCCCGCTCCCAGCCCCACCACGCTTCCTGCTGTCCCCGCCGCCTGACCCGGGCAGCGCACCCACCTGCCGGAGGTGCCGGGCAGGGAGACGTCGTTGATGTGCGGCCGCGGCGGCTCCTTGTTGCCCCACTGCCCCTTCTTGCCCGCCTTGCCCTGGGTCTCGGCGTTCATCAGGTCCTCATAGTGGGCTGCAGGCAGGCAGGCATGAGTGTTTGTTTCTTATTTTGATACCGACAGGCACTCCCCCAGGCAGACAGGCAGGCTTGGCATGCATTAGATCAGCCAGCAAGCAGGCACCCAGGCAGGCAGGATGTGACGCGTGTGTCTCGTGTGTTCCGCTACTGATGAGCAGGAGGCCCAGGCCAGGCAGCGCTAATCCGCTGGCCGCAGGGACTCTCACACAACAACCAAGTCCCGGGTGTCAGGCGGCCGCCGCAGCCCCCGCCCACCACACAACCGCTGGCCCCGCTGTCCTCAACCCTTCCCAGTGTTCCCCAACCCCCCTCACCCGATCGCTCCTCGTCGCTGCGGTGCCGCACCACCTGCGCAAAGCCGCGCACCAGCAGCAGCTCTGCCACGTTGTTCACCTGCAGCGGGGTGGGTGAAGGGGATTCAATCAGCATTGAGGTTGACGAGGAGCAAACGGACCAGCTGACAGTGTGCAATGGTCTCTGCCAGCGCCCCCGGCACCAGCACACACAATGCCCTCTCCGTCAGTTCTGCGCTGTGCTGCCCTGGCCTGCCGCGCAGCGCCTTCCCTGCCCCGGCACAGGCGTGGTGCACCTTGCGCAGGGCACCCCGCAGGCCCGCAGCCCCGGTGGGCCCTTCCATGCCCTGCGCACCTTCTGGTCGGCGCCAGAGCCCTCGGCGATGGTCACCGTGCCAAAAGCCATGGTGCGCTCCTCGCCCGGCTTGCCGCCCGCCTCCCCCAGCATCGGCTGCACCTTGCGGGTGTACTCCATGCTCACAGACACCTCCTTGCCAATCAGGCGCTGCCTGCTTGTGGGGGACGGCGCAGCAAGAAGAAAAGAAAGCAGGAGGGGCGTGAGCCAGTGGGTGGCAGGGAGGGGTGCATGGTTGTACCCCATGCTTACAGACACGTGCTGCTTGCCTGTCAGGCGCGTGCCTGGCAGGCGTTGCGTCAGAGACAGCGGCACATGCCGAGGCACAGCAGGGTAGCGGAAAGGCATGATGGGGCACATTCTGGGGAGACGGGACGCGAGGCCAAGGGGAGGCTGCCTGCTGCCCAGCCCACAGGAGCAACATGGGGGGAACAACGCAGCGCATCACAGCTGCAACATTGCACCACAGCACAGCCAGCACAGCACAGTAGAGCACAGCACAGAACAGGACAACAGTTGCACAGCACAGCAAACGCCTTGGCCTCCACTGCCGACAACGGCACAGCATAGTGATGCACAGCATACCTTCCCACAGCAGCGCACAGCATGGAACATCCACTCACCGCAGGAACTCCTTGGCCTCCACTGCCCACGCCTCCGGCTGGCGTTCCCGCGTGCCCATGCGGGGCGTGCGGATGCTGCTCAGGTTGATGCGGCGCTCAGTGCCTGCTGGTAAGATATAGGGACGGGGAAGGGGCGTGAAGTGGGCAGAGCTCAGGTCAGTGAAAAGCAAGGCGTAATATGGCGCTCCACGCCAGAAACAGTACAACGCAGGCACATATCAGTTACTTGAGCTGCCAGAGCATGCTCTTGCCCGGTTGCGTTCTTCCCTCGCTTCTTGACCCCTGCCCTTCCTTGGGCACCGCGTTGCCTCACCCAAGCCAGCCATCACCCCCTAGAAAGCCAGCCAGCCCACCCACCCGAGGCCTTGTCCTTGACAACCAGGCAGTCGCCGCTCACGACCTCAATCACCGTGCCCGTGAACTTGTCGCTGCAGCCAGGTGGGAAGAGCAGGGGGGCACCCGCAGCAGGCATGTGAGTGGGGCGAGCGGGAGCGGAGCGGGAGCACATGTAAGCAGCACGCACAGCCCGCAGCCAGGTGCACTGGGTGGCAGCAGCAGCATTGGCACCAGCAGCAGCACTGCCATTGCACAATCACTCGTGCACACACACACACAACACTGTTCCCTGGCAGCCCTTTTGCACACACACACACACACCTGAGCTTGGCAGAGTTGCCGGTCTGGGGCACGTGATTGTGCCACATGCCCACCTTGGCCTGCTTGGCGGCGCGCTCTGCACGCAGGGGAAGTGCAGGCAGCGGGCCAAGCGATCGCTGTCAACATCACACAGACTGGCGCAGTGCAGGGGAATGCTGAGGACACGGCGTCGCCGCCCACAAAGGAACATGCACGCAGGGTTTTCAAAGCGGGTGCATGCACAGTGCTGCCCACATTGCTGCCACATTGGGTCAAGAGGCGCTCGTCATTCAGCTTTGCTCACCCAGCTCGCGCAGCTTGAACGCCCCTGTGGTCATCATGTTAAGGCCCCACTCAGCGGTGCGGCCCAGGCCAGACCGCACCAGGGCAGCGCCCAGGTCGGTCTCCACTGCGGGGGCGGCGGCGCCCTCAGCGGCGGGCTTGGCGGGCGCGGGGGGCGGCGGGAACTGCACGCTGCCCACCAGCACGCCAAACTGCCGCCCGGGGAAGGAGAGGGAGGGGAGAAAGATGAGGGAGTGAGATGTCAAGAGTGGTGCGTAAATGCAAGCCGCCACACCAATGCTCAACACCAAACACGAAACACGCATGCCCTCTCCAGGCCCCCGATTTCGATCACCGCTCCTGCTGCTATGCCAGCCATCAGGCACCACCCACCGCGCCCACCACCGCCGCTGCCGTGAGCCCGCCCTTGGTGCCTACCTGGCTCACGCCCTCCAGAATGACCTTCACCTCCTTGTTCAGGGTGCGGACCTCCGTGAAGAAGCGGGCCTCACGCGCAAACGCCTCTGGCTGCCCCTCCGCCGCCGCAGACTGGCTGGTGCCGGCTGCCACGAGCGCGGCAGCAGAGCCAGCCGCGGGCCCCGCCGGGGCCGCCGGGGCGCCGTCCTCGGCAGCTGCTGCGGGCGCTGCGGGAGCGGCGCTGGGCGGCGGGCGGCGGCCCATGCTGGGGCACTGCACACCCGCCACCATGACGGTAGCGCTCTGCAGGTCCGGCAGGACGGTGACGCGCAGCGTGCTGCCGCTGTTCACCGCCTCCACGATCGCGTCCACCGGCTTGCCCTTGCCCACGCGGGCCACCAGGGCCGCGCCGTCAAACTCTGCAGGAAGGGGGCGCCGAAGGGGCAGCGCAACGTAAGGCAGGGGGGACGGGGGTGCATGGCACGCCGGTGAAGGGTGGGCAGGGTGTTTGGCACGCCTGCTGCGGCATCAGTGCTCGCTCAATTCTCAATGTGGCGAAGTAGCCATCCCCTATCCATCCCCTGTCCCCGCCGGCTAAGCTTCCATGGCTTTCTTGTGGCTGGCCGGCTGGCACCTCCTGCAGCTGCCGCCCAGCACCACCACCCCGCCTGTGCAGCGCCGCACGCACCGTCGGCAGTCAGCACGTCGCGCACAGCACCCGCCAGCACATCCTTGTCCTTCGTGTGCACCCCAAGGTTCTTGGCCTCGGCATCAGCCATTGCCTTGGCCAGGTCATCGTAGAAGGGGCTCTGCTGCCCGCCGGGCGTGCGCACCTGCCGGGGTGAGTGTGTGGCCGGGAGCCAACAAAGGAGGGCAGTGAGCAGTGCCCCAGTGCATTCAGCAGCACTCCCAGAAACCACAGCTGCAGCAGCGTGTCAGCAGCTTCCTCGCAGCTGTGCACCCGGTGAGGGCAACAAGGCCCCCAGGGACCCCCCGCACGCACCTTGGCCAGGCCGGCAGCCACCAGGCTAACGGAAACATTCTCCTTGTCGTTCACAAAGACGCTGCCAAACTCGCGGTTGCCCGCGGCCTCAATGGCGTAGTCGATGCGAAACACGCACGGCTGCGGGGCGGGGCGGGAGGGGCAGGTGAGCTGGGTGCTGTGTGCGCTAGGGGGTTGGGAAGGCGCGGGCACACACGGACAGCGGTTGCTGTGCGGGCAGTGTGCAAGGGAGAGCATGTGCTGCTGCGGTGTGAATCTGGCGGTGTGAATGAAAGCAAGCAGCACCCACCTTGCCCACGCAGAGCTTGCGCAGGAACTCGCGGGCCTGCCAGGCAAAGGGCTCGTCACGAGTGGAGCCGTCGCGGCGGCCCTGCAGGCGCAAGGGGGCGGGCGGCGGGGGGTGCCGACTTGGGTTCAGCAACCGGTCTCCCCGCGTCTTCCCTGATACAGATCGTGCCCCCGGTCCCAATTCTAGGTCAGTTAACCCGCGTGGGAGCAGCCGCGCAGGGGCAGGTGATGGAGGCAACCGGCGGAAGCGCCGGGCTCTCGGGGGTGTGGGAATCTCACCATCTTGGGCGCCTGCACGCTAGACAGGGTCAGGCGCTTCTCGGGGCCGCCTGGCTTCCCAGCGATCACGATCGTATCACCACTGGGCACCTCCTTGATCACTCCCTTCATCCATCCCGTGAGAGACATCGCGTCGGAGTTCTAAAGCAGATGGCTTGTCGGTGGGGGGCACAGGCCAGCGGCAGAACAGAACGTGTGTGTGACCGCAAGGAAGGCAGTCGCAAGGCGCCGGGGGGCGGTGATCGAGATGCCCCAGAGCACTGTGAGCGTGATGCTGCGAGCGATGGCCCCAAGAAGGCGGTCTTCCGATGTGTCCGCGTGGCCACGCGTGGCCGGGGCGAGCATGAAGCTGCATCTTGTTTCGGTGGGCCCAATCGCGTGCTGCAATCAACCGCTCAATGCTCACCGTGTCTGCCAAACGCTGTGGGACTCCTTTGCTGACCAGTTTATGACGGACAATGCGTTGCAGTCGGGTTCCCCCAGCAGTCTTGGGTTCCCTGTCTTGCAGACTGAGCTGCGTGATTGTGCCTACGCTGCACGCCCAACCACCGGCATCACCGCAGCTGCGCCTGCAGGGCCGCTGGCGGCGGCGGCACTTGGCGGCAGGTGCCGACAGGGGTGGGCAGACGCGGGCGGCAGAGTCGCCTGGCACCGCGGCAGCCGGCTTCCCCAGCCCGGGTGCCAGCAGCAATGCAGCTGGCAGCGTGCTCTTCCTCAGCCCTGTCTGGCCCGAGCGCTCCTCGTCTGCAGCAGGTAAGGGTGCCAGCAAGGGGCCATCATTGTGGGCGAGCGGGGTGCAATTGGGGTTCCGGCTGGCGCTGCTGCCTGCCGCCGGCATTAGCAATGCCCTCTCCTCTCTTGCTGGCATACATGCGTTACGCCTATGTGCCGCAGGCGTGCGCACTGCCGACCTCATAGCCTCCTTCCAGCAGCGCGGCTGGGCTGCCGCCTACGCCTCCCCCTCGGCTCCCAATGAGCACGCCGCGGCCCTGGCGGCGACAGGGGTGGCCACCCATGCGTGCCCGCCCAACCGCGAGCGTGCGCTAGCGGATGTGCTGGAAGCTGCCCAGCCGACCGCTGTGGTGTTTGACCGCTTCTATGCCGAGGTGGGTGGGTGGGTTCGGCAGTACGGCGGTTCAAATGGGGATGGAGAGGCGCTCCCACTCCCAGCAAGCACACGCGGCGACGCCACGTTACCGGGCCTTGCCTCAACCGCCTGGCCTCCCCGCCTGCTTTCACTGCAGGAAGCTTTCTCCTTTCGGGTGCGGGAGCTGGCACCCCATGCACTACGTATACTCGACATGCAAGACTTCCATGCGCTCAGGGCGTGCCGGCAGCAGGCGGCGGAGGCCGGCGCTGCGGCGGGCGCGGTGCTGGCCGCCCGTCCGGACGCCACCGCCCCTGAATGCCTTCGAGAGCTAGCAGCCATCCACAGGTGGGGCGGCATGCCCCACTGTCCAGCTGGCAGGCGACCCCTACACCCCGGGAGTGCCTGCTCAACTTCAGCGCCCTGCCCTGCTGGCCAGCTGTGCATTTGCTGGTTCCCAGCCCAGCGGTGCATGCGCCAGGCCTCCAGCCCACATCCTGCATCAGTACATCGCACTTGCCATGCATCACCGGCCTGTCTGCCCCCCTCTCCCAGGTCGGACCTCACGCTCGTGTGCTCCCCTGTGGAGCTGCAAATGCTGACTCAGCACTACGGCGTGCCCGCCAGCAAGCTCGTCCTAGCGCCCTTCTTCGCACCCCCCTCGCCCTACGCGCCGCCAGCAGCAGCAGCAGCAGCAGCAGCAGCAAGGGAAGCAGCAGCGCCAGCGGCAGCAGCAGCCTTGCCACCCTTTCGCGAGCGCCGGCACTTCTTGATGATCGGCAACTGGCGGCACCCCCCCAACCTGGACTCTGCTCGCTGGGCCGCCACCGAAGTCTGGCCGGCACTGCGGGCGGCGCTTCCTCCGCAGGAGCGGGCGGGCTGTGAGCTCCACATGTATGGCGCCTACCCGGCGGGGGCCGCCCAGCAGCTGCACCGCCCGGTGAGCTGGCTGGCAGGCATGCGGGGTGCGGTGCTGCTGCCGGGGCTAGGGGTGCAGTGCATTTTGTTGGTGGCGGGTACAGCATCCTCTCTGAGGCCAGCACGGACCGCGGTCGTAAAAGTCTGGTCTCGGCGCTGCATTCTCACGCCGCAGGCTGATGCCTACTTCCTCGGCCGGCGAAGCATGCTGCTTTTGTGGGAGGGCGCCTTCGACCACGCCCCACCTACCCCGCCCCGCCCCCACCCATTTTGTGTGCACACCTCCCGTGCAGAAGGAGGGCGTGCACATGAAGGGGTTTGCACCCAGCCTGGACCTGATGCTCACCTACCGCCTGCTGCTGGCGCCCTTGCGATACGGGGCAGGGCTGAAGGGGAAGGTGAGGAAGGAGGGGCGGGGCTGCAGTGGCAGGGGCCCGGCTGAAGTACAGAAGTGAGGTGGCAGGGGTGGGGGAAGGGCTTGGGGGCCAAGGAGTTGAGCTGGAAGGCAAAGCATGCAGGGCGTGCAGGACTTGAGGCGAGAAAGTCGCCAGCATGGCAGAAACGGAATGCCGTCCTGGCGACTGGGCGGGAGAGGATGGGATGGGGCAGTGGCGGCAGCTGGCGATTCGCAGGCCAAGCCGACTGGCTCTGCCCGTCCTCACACCACCCTCCCTGCTCTCTGAGCTCTCTGTTCTGCTTCTCGCCACCAGACATGTTGCCTCCGCTCTCACTCTTCCTGGCTACTCATCATGCTTCCCCCACAGGTGGTGGACGCCTGGTGGCACGGCCTACCGGTGGTCACCACCCCTCTTGGCGCCGAAGGCATGACAGCAGTGGACGGGCATGTAGATACGGCCAGCTTAGGGGCAGCAGCAACGAGTGCCGGCGTCGCGGCAGACCCAGAAGCAGAAGGGTATGTGTGGCAGTTGGGAGGCAACCTCGCCAGCAGCAGCAGCAGCAACAGCAGCAGCAGCAGCGGTGGCAGCGACAGTGGCAGCACTGCAGCGCAGGGCGAGTGGGGCGGCCTGTGCGGGGCCAGCAGCCCAGCCACCCTGGCCGCAGCCGCCGCGCTGCTGTACTCCGACGAGCGCCTGTGGCAGCACTGCCAGCAGCGCGGCTTTCAGCTGCTGCAGCTACTGTACGACCAGGAGCGTAACCTAGGGCACGTGCACACCGCGGTGGCGGCGGCGGCTGCGGACCTTGAGGAGCGGCGGCGGCACGACTATGTGGGGGCCATGCTGTGGTCACAGCAGCTGCGAGCCACAGAATTCTTCTCACGCTGGATTGAGCTCAAGGAGGGGCTGAAGCAGGCAGGCAGCGGTGGCGGCGGCAGCAGCAGTGGCGACGCTGCAGGGCAGTGAACATTTGAGGCGCGGCAACGTGCTGGCTGCGGCGCTGGCTGGGCAGTTTGCAGCTGGGCAATGGCAATGGCAGCGGCTGTGTGCTTGCCGCCTCTAGCTTGTCTCGGTTTTTTTGCGTTTGACTTCGGCCGGGTTGCAGGAGCGTTTGCTCATTAAACAGACGAATGCCATGGCAGAAGGAGCGGGCAGGGCAAGTGTGTGTGCTTGCAGATGGGGGCAGGTGAGGGTGTGGATCCAGGTAGTGTGATGGGTGGTGTGAGTACATGAAATGATGACTTTTAGAGTCCGTAGGGCGGGCAGGACACGTGCTCATACATGATTGGTGTAGCAGGTGTGAGAGGGGGGTATGCCATTAAGTCGAGCAAGAGGCTTGACAGCCCTCGTGAGTTGGCTTACGGTAGCTGCTGAGTGAACGAGTACATGAGACAAAGAGGTGTGCGGGATTCAAAATGCCTGCCAGAGCCAAGGTCCAATCTGGGTACAGGCCTACTACACCTCACATGCCGTGCACAAGGCAGCACACAGCCCACAGCGTGAGAACGAGCACAAACCAGCGCACACCCAGCGGTGGCAGCGCATCCAAGGGTCGTCCGTGCTGAGCTTCCTGCATTGAGGCCTCTTGCTCAGCATCGGTGGCGCCACTGCCTGCCGACTTCCACAGAAGCAGGCTCAGCCAGGCCTGCAGCCTCCCCTCCCAGCGGGCAGTGGTGCTGCGTTGCGCCTGCTGCCGGTCACCAGGGTCCGCCACGGCTGCATAGCTGCCTGCTGCGGCATCCCGCCGCAGCACCGCCAGGAGCAGCAGCGGGAGCAGGAAGGAGTGGAGCGCTGCGCAGAACAGCAGCAGCGCCTCGCACTGCTGCTCAGTACCTGCGGGGTGTGCCGTGGTGTGGGGCAGAGAAGCAGCACGGCGAGGCATGGGCACACCTGAGCTGTGCCCCTGAGCGGTTTGACGGGCTTGAAGCACACTGCTGCAGCACACAAGCGTTGGAGCAGCGCGCAGCACACCACCCGCCGTCTCTGCCCCACTACAACGCGCCACGGCGCGGCATGTGACCGCAGGCCCCGTCCACGCACCGCCATGTGCTGAGGAGGACATTGGCACGCTGTGCACGGCTCCGTACAGGAAGCTCAGCAGGGAGGCAGCAAAGGCTGCAGGGAGGCAGATGGGAGACGGTCGGGAGGAGCACTCAGCTGGCGCCGGATGGGCCGGTGCATTGAACCTGCCCAGCGCCCCTCCAAAAAAAAACTCAAAACCTTACCCCGTAACTTAAAAGCGCAACCTTGGCATTGCAGCGCTCCGTCCCACCCCCCTGGCCCCCTCAGTGGCTGCACTCGCCTGTGCGGCGCTGCATCTCTGTGTGCCGGAGCACCGCGCTGCGGCAGAAGCCGGCGTGGCCGACCCGCCACAAGCCCAGGGCTTGCAGCGGGACGGCCAGGTAGAGCGGCGGGCGGAAGGTGATGGGGGCAAACAGCAGGAACGTGCCCTTGGTTGCCATCCACAGGAAGGCGGCATCCAGCAGGGGACCCACAATCGGCACCTGCAGCGGACAAAGGGCAGTTTTTTGAGGCGCATGGGATGCATGCATGCCGTGAGCTAGGGCGATGCCCTGTGCCGCTTGTGCCGGTCATCGTACGCCGGCTGCTGCCCACGCCCAGGCGTCTTCCCTCAGAAAGGGCTGTAAGTGGGCTCACTTTTGAGGGCTCCGTAATGGGCGGGTCCATCGCTCCCAGAGAGCTGAAGACTGGGTGGCAGTAGCCGCCCAGCAGCAGGGCCAGGCGCAGCAGCGGGGAGAGGCGGCGGTACGCGGCGGGGGCCCCGCAGCACAGCGCCGCCGTCAGGCAGAGCAGCAGGGAGAAGCGCAGGTTCTGCGCGTTCTCTGCCGGCGTCAGGCTGCCGTGGTGAGCCAGCTTGGCGGAGTGGCAGGCCATGAGCGCAAAGGCAAGCGGGTAGAGGATCCTGTGGTTAGGAGGGAGGTTGTTTGGGGGCGTGTGGGGGGGAGAAGGCCCACGACTGGTGGCGCGGTGGTCGAGCGGCCCCAGCGGCACCTGAAGGGGGCACTTGCGGGATTGGGCCGGCACAGTCTGCCCCTCCGCAACCCTGCCTCCGTTGCAGCAGACTGCTGAACCCACCTGTCGAGATCGAGCTGCACATCCCAGTCGTCTGCCAGGCAGCTGAGCCCTTGGGCCAAGCGGCAGCGCAGGGAGCGGCAGGCTGCCAGCGGCAAGCGGGGCAGCGGCGACGGCGGCCGCAGTATCCCGGCCATGGCCACCCCCTGTACTGGAGGGCACCCCGGAGCCCTCCCCGCGCTCCTTGTCGAGCCTTCGTAGGAGGCAAGCTCGGCTGCAGGTGCTCGGAACATGAAAAACTCGCGTCACCGGACACCGGCAAACGCGGGCTGTTTGGTCTACAGGTGGTTAGGGAGAGCAGCTATGGTAAAATGCTGGTGCTGCATACCCTGCAAGGCGCCGACCGGCGCTACCGCTCGGACTTGGATCAAAACGGGTCGCCAAAGGGTGTCGGGTTTTCACCAGAGGCGGAGGTAGTTGCAAAAATGTGCTAGAATGTGGAGTAAAGCGTGCGTGAGAGAAGAGGCACTGCCACGTGAGGCCACATGACTGGCGCCGCCATGCAGTGCGCGCGAGGCCGCCTGGCCGCCATGAGTGGGTGTGCCAAGAACCTCAAGCTGAGCATGTCACCAGTACTGCATTGCCGGCATGGGGGCGACTTCATGCACAGCCTGAAAGCAACGCAGCCCAGGCCACGGTCTGCCGGCCCGTTGACATCTGCCGCTGCTTACACAGCACGGAAGGCAGGCTCCCTGCAACTTGCACAGGCACCTGCTGCCGCCACTGCTTTTTACTGGCTTTTTACAGGCTAACTTACAGTTGTGTTGCAAAGAGATCGTCCCTGAGCAACATACGAACGCCAGCACCTTCAAGAGCCCAAGTAAATCCACAGTAGTAAGCAGAGTGAGCAGCCCAACCATGCAGGGCTGGCTTGTGGATTGGCTCTCTCAAACAGAAGACTCTGAGTGGTACACGCGCGAACAGGCGGGCGTTGACGGGCGAGGTGAGGCAGCAAGGCCGGCAGGGTGGCAACGATGTCTGATGAAGGGTGCGCGGCAAAGCAGGAGAATAAACACGCAGCGCAACAGGACAGGCAGAGGCGCGCTGTGCGTGGGCAGGCCCAGCCACGTCAGCGTGGCAGCCAGTCAGGGGCAGGGGTGCACTCTCACAGGCTGTGAGATGGGGATGCCTGGGGACGCCTTGGGGCGGCCCCATCCAGGGCCCAGATGCATCTTCCGGGGATAAGAGACTCTGTTGAGATGTCGACCTCACCAGGCATGTCAGCCGGGCAGACAGGCAGGCCTGTGGCCAAGCCGTGCCAGCTGGCTAATTCCGCCTCATTTCATTTGAAGACAGCCTGGCAGGTGGAGCCGAACGAGGGGTCGAAGGGGTTGAGCAGCTTGCACTCAAAGCCGCTGCAGCACGGCTTCGCTCCCGGCGTGCCGCACGCCTGCGTAACTCCAAGGCACAAGGCCTACATCCATGAGGCGGGGGGGAGGCAGGGGGCGTTGAGGGCGCACTACATACGAGGAGAGATAAACACACGCACGGCGAGGTGGCGTCGGGGCCTTCGGGCTGGACTGAATCACACAGAGAGAAGGGGGGGATGTGACACAGGGCAGTAAGGGGTTGGGCTTGGTGCCGTGAGGGGCCCAGAAAGAGCAAGGGGTGGTGCGGGGCTCTTGGATGACGGCCCGCTTGCTTGGCGGACGTGGGGGCAGGGTGGGGCCATGCTGGGGGCAGGCAGGGGCAGCACGGGATGAGAGAGAATGGCCGCGTAGGCTGTGGAGTGCACCAACCATGAATCAGGCACGCAATGTGGAACAACATGCCGCTTCACCTCACACAGCAGCAACAGCAGCAGCGGCAGCAGCGGCAGCGCTAGCGGCAGCAGCGGCAGCTGGAGCAGTGGCAGCGGCAGCAGGTGGCCGCGGCAGCAGCGCCGCCAGCCAGCGCAGGAGCGGCAGCGGTTACCGGTGGAGGCGGGGGGCTGGGGCAGCTGGTGCATTCGAACTCGGCAGTGAGGATGTTGGTGACGGTGCAGCAGCCGCTGCAGCAGGGCAGGAGCTGCACGTTGCCGATGCCGATGTTGCCGGGGAAGCAGACCTCCGTGTTGAGAGCGCACGTCTGCAGGGTCATGGCGGGGGAGACGAGAGGGCACAGTTGGACGTGGGGAGGAGGGGCACGCGGGCACAGTTGAAGGGGGGAGGAGGGGCAAGCGGATGAGGAGGGTGGCCAGGCCAGGGCTGCATGTGTGAACTCGTTGCAGCTGCCTGGGTGTTGCTTCAAGGGGGGCAGGCTTGTGAAGGTCTGTGAATGGAGGAGGGGTGGGTGCTGCAGGGAGCCGGAGCGCGGCAAAAGGCGAGCTGTGTGTGCCTGCCGGGGGATGAGTGTAGGTTGCCTTTAAATTGCCGGAAAGGCACCCAGAGGGTCATAACACCGCAGCAGGGGAGGGGCCCGCGGCGCCTGGCTGGCGTGTGGTCAACTCATGGCATGGCACGCAGGGACGCACCTTGGGCGGTGGGGGTGGCGACGGGGGCGCGGGCGGACTGGGCGGCGGGGATGGTGGCAAGGGGGGCGAGGGGGGCAGGGGAGGGGGAGGGGAGGGCTTGGGGGGAGGCGGGGGCGGGGAAGGGGGTGGAGTGCCGCAGTGTGTGCTGGCAGCGCACTCTGAGATGGAGACGCGGCAGCAGCCGGAGCAGCACTTGATGACGTCATCTGCCTTGCACGGCCGGGTGTTGGCCTTGCAGGTCTGCAGGCACGTGGTGGGGTGCAGGGAGTGGGGTGACTCAGGGGTGACCTGGGGACACAGCACGGCGGCTGCCAAAGGAATGGGTTGTGCGGCTGTCACGCACACGCAATGCACGACACGCAGAAGCACGGGACATGGCACGAATGGCCCATGCACAGCAGCGCTCCTTGCAAATGGCAGCTGGCGCCAGCAGAGCACGGGTGCTGTCAGCGCCGCGCCAAAACAGCGTGCCAAAACAGTAGGCTTCCCGCCTGCAGCCAAGCCTGCAGCCAAGCATGCGGCAGGCAAGCTGGACCGGGGCGGCAAGAACCAGTGCAGCCTGTTTCTCTGCGACGGTGCGCACCGGAGGAGGGGGCGGGTATGGGGGCGGCGGGGGGCTGGGGCAGGCGGTGCATTTGCCGCTGGTGCAGCAGCCGCAGCAGGGGGTGGCGTCGCCGGATGCACACGTGTCGGCCTCCTCCTTGCAGCCCTGCGCGGGTCAGGTAAGCAGGGGAGGGGGGGTTGAGCGTGCGACTGGGGGCAAGGCCGTCGGCACCGCAGCATCTGCCCAAGAGTTGTGCTGTGCACGGCGTGTGGTCGCCACCACCGAGGCAAGGCAAAGCAAGGTCTCGAGTCTAATGCACATGTGTCTCAGCAGACTGCAGTTGTACATGCGCATGCATGTGCATTCACATATGCACTCGTACGGACGGCCAAGCAATGCAACAGGCTGCCTGCAGGGCTGCGCACGACAACACACCTGGGGGGGCGGCGGCGGGGGGCTGGGAGGCGGAGGTGACGGCGTTGGCGGCGGAGGGGGCGGCTTGGGCGGGGAGGGAGGCGGAGACTGGCACTTACCGGCGAGTGAGCAGACATCGTTTGCGCAGCAGCCGGAGCAGCAAGGGATGGCATCACCCAACTTGCAGTTGCGGGTGTTCTCCCGGCATACCTGCAAGGCAAAAGAGTGCCGGGGAAGAGGGATGTGGGGGCGTGAGCGGTGCAAGCACTGCGCGGCATCTCTACATTTGAAAGGGCTGCACTGCGTCCTGTGCAGCCTTGGCCTGCTGGTTGCTGCGGTTGCCACGCGTGGCGGCAGCAGCCAGACCTTCCATGCAGTGCCCATGCACGGGACTGAGAGATGCCAGGTGCGATCACGGGTGGGGGCTGGGCTGCGGCTGCCGCCCGCGGCTGTCACTGCCGGGTTTGAGTGTGCTGAGGGCAAGTCTGTGTCGCAAGATTCTTGCCGCGGGAAAACAGACTGGAAGCACAAACAAGCAAGTGCTGAGGGCAAGCGCGGGCGCACCGGCGGGCTGGGAGGCGGCGGAGGGCTCCGCGGGGATGGCGGGGGCCTGGGAGGCGGCGGGGGCGACTTTGGCTTTGGTGGCGGGCGGGGGGGAGGGGGCGACGGGCGCGGCGGGGTAGGCGGCGGCGACTTGCAGCCACTGCAGGCCAGAGGATGGCCAGGAAGGGAGCGGGTGAGGCAGGGGGGGGGGGTGAGCCGACGAGCTGAGCCGACAGGCAGCGTGGCACAGCACGCCTATTTTAAGCAGACGAGGGCAGCTGGGCAGAGGAGCAGCAGCTTGCAGCGGCACTGGCCCTCATGCGGAGCAGCGGCAGTGGGTTTAGATCAGCTGCCCCGCATGCAGAGGCGCATACAAGGGCTGAGGGTGAGCAGGCGCGCCGTCAGCACCCGCCCAGCCCAACCGTGCACGCTGCCCCCGCCGGCCCCCGCCGGCGTGTTCCCCCCCGCTCACGTCGGTGCGGCCACCAGTGCTGTGGGCAGGGTGGTGCGGCTGTCGCCGCGGCTGTTGGTTGCGAGCACTGAGAACTTGTAAATGCTGGCAGGGCAGCTCAGGAGGAAGCGGCCGGGGTTGATGGGGTTGCCCGGGGCGAAAGTGAGGGTCGGCTGCAGGGCACAACAGGGAAGAAGCGAGCAGACGCATGGGAAGCTGCCAGCATGAAGGCGTGCTGAAGAGGCGTGCGATGCACAGGAGGCGGGCGAGGGCAGTCAATAGTGCAGGCGGGCGGGCAGGGAGTGGCAGGGCGCAGCGGGCAGGAGCAGAGCCTGGTCACTGTGATGCCAGGCAGTGCATGTTCGAGCATGCACTGCTGGGGCGAGAGCAAGAACAGGGGGGAACATGGTGCACTTACCACGCGCGGGTTGCTGCCCAGTCCAACGGCTGTGATAGTCCTGCCAGTGACAATGTTGCCCGGGGTGCCGACCACCTTGTAGCTGGAGATGCCCCCTGCGCAGGCAAGGCAGCACACAAGCAGCGTGGTGTTTGCGCGGGCTTAAGCCGTACCCATGCACGCAAGCAGCGGGGGAGGGGGCTGCACGCATGGGAGTGTGCCCATGCTGGCAGGAGGCTGCAGGGGGCAATGGCATCATCATCATATGCCATTGGCAGCTACGCAGCAGCTGCCGGTTAGACGAGGAGTGCAGCCTGGCAGGAGCAGGCCGCCTGGCTGCCCAGCTGCCTGCCCCGGCTGCCTAGTCGGCTGCCTGGCTGCCCAGCTTGCACGCTGCACAGGCTCTCCAGCGCTAGCCGATTGACGTCTGCCCGCCTCGCCTGCGCATGACGACCTGAGGTTGGCATCACTGAACCTGATCTGGACCAGGATGGTGTTCCCTGAAGCAGAGACCGTGGGCACCTCGGGAGTGCACGGCTTGCTGCAGCAGGCAAGCGGTGCGGTGCACGCAAGGCGTCAGGCATGGGGTGCGGTGCACACAAGGCGTCAGGCATGGTGGATGCACAGAGCGCTTGCTTGCTGGAGCCGCGAATGGGGGCACCGTGAAGAAGGAGGCTGCTTCGTTCAAGAGACGCTTGCCCACGGCGATCAGCGCCAAACGAAAGGAGCTCCTGCTATGCACACATGACAATCCCACCCCTGCTGCGCACATGTCACATTCCCACCCCTGCTGCGCATCCCACCCCTGCTGCGCACACGTCGCAATCCCACCCCTGCTGTGCACATGTCACAGCACCACCCCTGCTGCGCCGGCCAACTCACGCGAGAGGCTGTGGGGTGACGGCACGCGTCTGCGCGCTGAAAGCGCTCTGACCCCGCCTGGTGAATGCTGACGCCTTAAACCTGTAGCCCATCCCAGACCTACGGTTGTGGGGTGGGTGTGGCGCAGGCAGGGCCTCATTCGGTGCTGGATTGGCCGGGCAGGGCAGGGAGGGGCCAGCCTGCTGGGTGGGGCCGAGCGGCAGCCCCGCCTGCCTGTGCGAGCTCCGCGGACCAGCCCCCGCCCCACCCCCAAACAGACGGCGCGCTCACTGCAGGCCCCTGGCATTGCATGCCGCTTGTGGCTGGATTCAGTGGAGGCTGCGCAGGATGGGCAGCGGTCGGCACACGGTGCTCCTGCTTGCCAGGGCGGTGGCGGAGGCCCAAACCGAGTACCCCGCAGCTGCCCCGCCCCGCAGCGCTCTCCCTCTCAAGCGGGCCCCCGGCGGGAGGCAGGCACGCACTTGTATCTCAGGGCAAGGGTGGGGATGCCGGGTGCAAAGTTGAAGAAGCGAGCGTTGGAGTCTGAACCGGCCACGGCAAAGCCCATGCCGGTGGCAAAGATGGTGGGGGTGCCGGCGGGCTGCCCCACGGGCACGCCCTCAATCCGGTACCCCGTGACGGCTGCAGGGGGGGGGGCAGGTGGCAGCGCAAGGGCGGGCGCATGTAGGTGCAAGGGAGGAGGGTCCAGGGTGGCCTCAACATGTGGTGAGGGCTCACCTAGCCCTCATCCAAGGACCAGCCTGATGCCAGCTGCAGCCCGGCACAACTCGAGGGGTGCACCCATTAGCTGCGGTGGTAGCAGGCAACGGGCCCGCAGGGGTGCAAAGTGCTGGAGGCTCCCTGCTACTGGTGGCACTGCCCACCCGTGTTTGCTGGTGGGGTGACAGTGACGGTGATGATGGTGTCGAGAGAGCCGGTGAGCTCAACGCTAATGAGCGGCCTGCAAGGAGGGGGCAGGGCAGGTGGGACCAGAGGTCGGTTGGGGCGGTGAAAGTGTGGGGGCGGGATGAGAAGCGCGTGGCTTTGCATGCAGGGCAGGCAGGCGGAGCTGCCAGAAGGAGCATGGGCGGCTGCGGCGCTTGCGAGGAAGGAAATTTGTGCACACACACAACTGATGCACAGCTGAGGCGGTGCAGGCCCTGGGGTGCCACTCACGCAGCTCCTGCCGCCGCGTTAACGCCGGGACCACTGGCCAGCCTCCGCTGCCCGCCGGTGAGCTCCTCTGCACGGTCGGCGGGAGCAAGGGGTCGTGTCAGGGGCGTGATCGCTCCGCATGCCCACCGAGAGAACTGCGCTGTAGGCTGCTGCCGGGTGCGCGACAACCAAACGAGTGGCTGACAGGACTTTGCCTTAGCAACCCAGGGTTACCCGCGTACCTGCGGCGGCATGGCTGCCTAGGACCACCAGAGCCAATAATATGTAGAGAGCAGGTCGCCAGGGGGCCTCCCCACGTGGGGGCGCGGGTCGCGCCATGCCCGCAGACAGCTAGCGCCGCGTAGCCCGGCTGGTTGCTGTCTGCACAAACTATTGATGCTGGCTTGAGCTTGAGCCGCCAAGCCTGCGCTTTCGTCTGGTACTTTGCGATGGCGTTGAAGAGAAGCTCCCCATGCAGCTGCCAGCAGTACCAAGCTCTCGTCCACAGATTGGATGCTTAAATGTGAGAAGGCACCCACGGTTGTGCATACTGGCTCGCAACGTCTGTCACTCACGGACTTGCTACTGATTGCGTGTCCTGTCCATCTCGACCACCCAGACCTGACATTTCCCTGCTGCCGCTGCTGTCGGAAGGGTGCGGTGGGTTGGATACACGGTACAGCCGCCTGTACTGCAGGGAACGGCATTCCCTGCGCAGCTGCAGAGAACCGCTTCTACAGCAGTCTCTATCACATTGCAGTCACGACATGAAAGTGCCCTTCAAGGCTGAGAGGCATGTGGGGCAGCGGTATTCCGTCTGCCTGCGCCACAAGGGGGGGCACTGCCATCTGCACTGCCCTGGCAGCATCTGCATGTGGTGCTGGCACCAGCTCGACCCCGTGTGCGCCGCTGCACGGCAGCAAGACACGTGCATCCACGACAAGTATGATCTCGGCCTGGTAGTCGTCAGAAATCATTACCCACACATGTGCGCACGTTCATGGCATGGCAGAGCCCCACCGCTGCAGATGACAACCGCTGCCTGCACCAGGAGAGCAGCACGCGCGCTCTGCTGCCGCCTTGTCCTGCCGTGCCTGCAGTCTCCTATTTGCACTGGCTGCCTTCGTCACTCCTGCCAGCTGCCGCCTTCACTTCCTTGCAGCGTCCAAGGCTTCTGTTAAGGTGACCTCCAGCGGGTTGGCGTTGGGCCCCATGCGCAGCGGCAGCATCACCGCCTCTGCCACATCTGCCGGCTGGATCAGCAGCCCGGCCTCGAAGATGCCCATCTTCACAAGGCGGGAAGAAAGGGGGCACGGAGAGTGACAGTGGGCTGCACGCGTATGCAGCCGGTGTCACATCTTGCAGGTCCGGGACACAGCAGGAGCAGCTGCAGAGCAGCGGGCACCCTATCCGCAGCTGGCAGGCAGTACCAACCTGCTGTACCAATTCTGTTGCCACAAACCCCGGCTCCACAACCAGGGTGCGGATGTTGTGCTTGCGCAGCTCCTGAAGAGGGATCGTCAGGAAATCCAGATGGGAGATGTGCGGCCAAGTGGGATTGTGACCGCGCAGCATGGGGCAGCATGGCGCAGCATGGGGCGGCATTGGGCAGGCAAGCTGGGGGAGGGACGGACGGCCAGTTTAGGAGGGTGCGGCCAAGGTTGGGCAAAGTGCAAAGGGAAGCCTGCATTTGCTCAGCTTGCTTTGTTTGACTGGGGCCTAGTCCTCATATAATACGTGTAGTGCCACCAGCACTCCTTGTGACAAGCTTGCCATCCCTGCCAGTCCAGGCTCGCACCTCAAAGCAGGCCAGCGTCCAGCCTCGCATGCCCCACTTGCTGGCGCAGTAGGGAGCCGAGCCAGGCAAGCCGACGGTGCCCGCCAGGCTCCCGATGTTGACCACAAGCCCGCCCCCTCGGGCGGCCATGCCGGGGGCCAGCAGGCGCGTGAGGCGCATGGGGGCAAGCGTGTTGACCTGAAGCACTGCCTCCCACACATCAGGGTTGCCTGTGGGAGTGAGGGCAGGGAGGCAAGGGGACAGGGTCAGGTGCCGTGTCAAGTAGTAGGACCCAATAGTGACTCACGTTCTGATTGCCTCAGAAGGAGTTTGACGAAGCTGGCGGCAGTTTGCAGGCATGCCAAGACCCGCTCATCACGCCCCTTGCGTTGGGGTGCCCGCCCGCCTCCCTGCCCCCACCTTCCCCCAGCTCCAGTCACACCCGTCAGAATGTCTTGCTCGCTCGGTACCATCCCAGCATTGTTGATCAGGACGTCCATCCCTCCTGTGTGGCGTTCCAGCACGCTTGCAGCCAGGCGCTCAATAGCGGCCGGGTCGGTGAGATCGCACGCCTCGGTCTCGCACCAGGCAGCGCCCGCCGAACGGCACCGCTGCGCCACCTGCGGGGGCGGGGCCTTTTGTGTGATGTGGCCGTTTCGCTCGGTACCTCAAACCCTGCGCGCTCACGTCACTTGAAGACATGCAGGGGCCTGACAGTTTGCATCCTCGCCTGTTCCAGCTCGTCTGCAGGGTGGGCGGTGAGGAAGAGCCTCGCGCCCTCTGCGGCGCACCGCTCGGCTATCGCCGCCCCGATGCCGCGGCTGGCACCTGTGCACAGCACTGTCTTGTCGCTCAGCAGGCCCGGCATGGTGGGACGGTGCTGTGTCTGGGTATTCTGGGGCAGGGCAGGATGTCAACACGGTGACTAGGCATGTGAGCTGTCCAGAGGGAGCTTGCTCATCTTCCCCGCAGCACTTCTAGCCTCGGAACTCAATTTCTTGGTACATGTCACCACCATCCGCATATCCGCTCTGCCTTTACCATGGCCCGAACCCAGCCCACCGAGGGCAGCCTAGCTGCCCGCTTGCGGGGCGACTTCGACATTCTCTCCCGCCGCCCCAACCTGCTCTATCTAGATACAGCCGCCACCTCGCTCAAGCCCAATGCGGTCCTGCAGGTTAGGGTTGTGCAGGCAGGGGAGCGGGGGTGTGCACACAAGGTTGCCTGCGGCGGCTGGCCCAACGCTGCCGGTCCAACCCTGCCACCACGGACCACCCCACGGCATGCTGCGCCTGCCTTCCCCCTTTGCCTCCCCGCTTCTTTCCCACCAACGCAGGCCATGCACGACTACTACCACAGCGACAACGCCAACATCCACCAAGGCTGCGAGCACGAGCTGAGGTGGGCGCAGGCAGGGGTGGAGGTGTGCCTGCTGGGCTTCCCTGGCGTCTTGCCAGCTCGCAATCTACCTGCCATCTCGCAATTGTGACCCCACCCTGTTGTGCCTTGCCTCCTGTTGTGCCCCGTCAACTTCTTGAGACTGTGCCGTCTTGACCGCCCCCCTGCCCCACCGCTCATCACTCGACACCCTGCACCCTGCCCAACCCTCAAAACAACATACGCTGAGCCCTGCCCCACACCCATGTTGTGCGCAGCAAGCGTGCCACGGAGCGATATGAGGGATCACGCCGCAAGGTGGCAGCGTTCATCAACGCCGCCCGCCCCGAGGAAGTGTGCTTCACACGCAACGCCACTGAGGCGCTCAACGTGGTGGCGCACGGCTGGGGCAGGCACAACCTGGGGCCTGGAGACGAGGTGAGCTCAGCCGCGAGGCGCCTGCTGCATGCTGCCGTGTGTCTCAGCCGAGTGGAAGGCCAAGGGCGGGCGGGCGCGAAGTGCAGGAGCAGGCACCGCTGTGGTGGGCTTCCGTCAGGCACAGGACACCACAGGGTCTGTACTGTACTGCCCCAGTGTGAGCCAGACACGGTGCCTTGCCAAGCCAGGACGCCACATCCTCGCAAGCAGCACGCCTTCACCGGCAAGCCAGCAGCAGGCCAGCGAGGTTGCTGGGGAGCCGTGCGCCCTCACCCTCGCCCCTGCCGCCGCCCATCCCACCCGCCCCACCTTGCCGCCTCAGATCCTCATGTCAGTGGCGGAGCACCACAGCTCTCTGGCGCCCTGGCAGCAGGTGGCCCAGAAGACAGGGGCTACCATCGTGGATGTGGGGCTGACGCCAGACACCCAGGAGATTGACCTGGCAGACCTACAGGTCAAGCTGTCAAGCAACAGCAAACCCAAGGTAGGTGCCGGGCGGGCCTGCACAGCCCCATCTTGCAGTGTGGGGGAGCCGGGAGCACCGCGGGAGGAGCGTAGCACGTCGTGCGACGTGGCCTGGCGTGCTTCCAGCTGCCCTGTGCCTGCCCAGGGGGCATGCACTGTCCCCTAAAGCCTGGCTCGCTGCCAACGTCACAGCCCCGTAACCTCACCCTGCATCCCCCTGACCTCCCCTGGCCCGCCCCCCCAGCTGGTCGTGATGGTCCACCTCAGCAACGTGCTGGGGGCGGTGCTGCCAGCTCAGCGCGTGTGCCAGCTGGCGCATGAGGTGGGTGGGACGGGTGGCGGGGCAGGCATGCGTTTGCACAGCAACAGGCGGTCAGGCAACAGGCATGGGCTGGCCGCTGCTGCAGACACCTGCCCAGCAGCTTGGCTGGCTAGCTTCTACTGGATTCCAAACAGCTCCAGCAGCACCGCCCCAGCCCCGTGTCCCGCTGCGGGCACCACCCTGCCCCATCCTGCCACCCCCCTCACCAGCTTGGGTGCCTCTCAGTGCTGACTCTCTGCAGGGGTGCCCCCTGGTGCTGCATGACCACTCCCGCCAGTTCCGCCGCACCGCCCTTCCCTGCCACCCCTTCACATTCCGCCTTGAATGATGCCTCCTGCCTGCAGGCCTGACAGCTCCTGCTGCACCCCCCTTCCCTCCCCCCCCCTTCATGTCCCACCCCTCTTGGCGGCTGTCTCCACTGTGCTGCCCGCCCCCTCCCACCTGCAGGCGTGCCAGCTGCTGCTGCACACCCCCTTCCGCCCCACCCCTTCAATTCCCATGTCTCCCAGCCGCTCGCGCCCTGCAGGCGGGCGCACTGGTGCTGCTGGACTCGTGCCAGTTTCTGCCGCACCGCCCCGTGGATGTGCAGCAGCTGGGGTGTGACTGGCTGGTGGCGTCCGGGCACAAGATGCTGGGGCCCACAGCCAGCGGCTTCCTCTGGGGCAGGTGGGGTGAGGGCGCCTGCCTGAACGGCAAGGGGGTGGGTGGGGCAACAGGCAGTACTGGGCGTTCGGGGTTTTGACTGCCATGCCACGTCAGCTTCCCAAGTGGCTGCATCCAGCGGCCCAGGGGTCCCCAGTAGGCGCACACAGTTGGACAGCCTCTGCCATCTTGCCTCCGAGTTGTCCTCCAGCTGGCAGGGAGGTGCCCCCAACCCGCGGCGCTTGTGCCTCAGCTGTGCCGTCAACCACGATGCCGCTGGTTGCACTTCGCCCCTCCAATTCTGTCCCGCCTCTGAAGGTACGACCTGCTGAGTGGGATGGAGCCCCTCATGGTGGGTGGTTCCACGACGGGAGAGATCCATTACGGCATGCACACCGATGTGCCGCCTCCCCTCAGGTACCTGGTCATCCACTCATCCATCCTGGGCACGATGGCGAGGGGCCGTGCATGTCTGTGAGCCCTGTGACCTGTGCCAGGGCTGAGTGCCGGGTGCGGAAAATGCTGCCAACTGAACTGGCTTGCGCGGCTCTGTAGTCAGCCGCATGCGTGCAGGGAAACGCCTGCACCCGTTCCGTGCTCCCCTGCTCGTGCCGCCCCCGCCTGCCTGCCCGCCCCGCCTCTGTCCCCGTCACTACTGTGAACCCAAACACATGGCAGCCTCCCCGCCTCTCCCTGCCCCTCCCTGCCCAACCTGCCCCCATCCGCTCCCTTTCCTCGGCTCAACCTCATGGCACCTGGCAGGTTTGAGGCGGGCACGCCCGCCATTGCCGAGGCCATCGGCCTGGGCGCCGCCTGCGACTACCTGTCCGCCCTGGGCATGGAGGCGGTGCATGCGTACGAGGAGGAGCTGGCGAAGCTGCTGTATGAGGAGCTGTCTGGGGTGCCGGGCATGCGCATCTTGGGGCCGGCCCCCACGGCACCAATGGTGAGCGGGAGGCGAGGAGGGCGTGCTGGGGCGCTCATGTGGTGACATGTGGGGCGGCCAGCCTTGGGGCAGCAGCGCCAGCAGCAGCAGCAGCAGCAGGCGTGGAGCTGGGCGTGTGCCCGGTATGAGGGCATGAAGCGGAGCGACTCATGAAGCGCAGCCGCGGCTTGGGGCATGCAGGCCCCTGCGCCTACCGCTCTCACCGCTGCTCTCACCGCTGCCCCAAACGCCTGCCCCTGCCTCCCGCCCGCCCCTCGCAGGGGCGCGCCAGCCTGGCCAGCTTCCAGGTGGATGGGTGTGACGTCATGCAGCTGGCTGCTGAGCTGGACAATCAGTACCACATTGCTGTCAGGTGGGACAGGGCGGCACGGGTGGCATACCAGGCCAGGGGTAGGGTGCACAGCTGCACAGACCCAGGTGGCACGACGCAGCAGAGATGCCCGGGAGGGCAAGCGTCGGGGAGGGTGAAGTCGTGTGGAGAGGGCGGCAGGTGAATGCAGTGCTATGTACTGTGCCTGCGCGACAAAGCTTGCCACGTTCATGAGGCTGCACGGTTCCCTCCTGGCAGCCATCCTGATGTCCCAGTGCCTTAATTCCCAGCACACCCACCTGCCACCCTGTGCCCCCTCCCGCCCCCGCCCCCCCCCAGTGCCGGCTTCCACCGGGTCAAGCCGCTGCACGAAGACTACCTCAAGATAGGCCCCACCATGCGGGCCTCTGCCTACATCTACAACACCCCGGAGGAGATCCGCAGATTTGTGGGGGCGCTGCGCGAGTGTGTGGATGCGCAGCGGAAGCAGCGACGGGGGGCGTAGGCGCCGGAGCTGCGGGGGCAGCTGCGGGGCCAGCACAAGGGCACCATTGCCAGTCCTCGGTTGCCTTCCCCTGATGGCTTTCCAGCTCAACATTCGTTCTGCATGTATGCTGCGAGCTGGAGTGAGTATTTCTGTTGATTGGACTGATGGCGCATCCACCCGTGGCATGCTGGCCCCTGCTGCGCTCCCGCCGCCCTCATGAGCTCGCATGCCCCAAACATGGGGTCCGCGCCACTTGCAGCATTGTAAATAGCTCAGCCAGAGTGCCAAAAGCAGAATTTTTACGCAGTCCGAGCTCTGGCTCGCTCTCCGGGGCACTGCTTTTCGAACCGGCTCAAACAGCATCCGAGCATTCGCCGGCCCCTTTGGCAATCGTAGACTCCCCATCAGTGTTGATATCAACGCGCGCACGGCAGCCCCTCCGCCCTGCACCGGATTGAGGAGAAGCTGGAGGCCGTCGCCAGCGCCCCCACCGCCCCCCCCCGCCGCCGCGAAGGCCATGGCTCCTGCCACCTGGCACTCGCTCACTGAAGAGCTGCAGGAGGCCATCCTTCTCAAACTGAGCGGCGCAGAGAGGTGAGCATGGCGGCCCTTGCTCAGGGGCATGCCCCTGCAGGTTGCCGACGCACACGCATTAGCCAGCTGCACCTGCCCATGGCGTCAATTGCAGCAAGCCAGCCGCTCAGCAAGGGCATGACCTCGCTCACCATGCCCTCATTGGCTTCCACCCATGCTTCCACCCCTGCGGCCGCAGGCGCAGCCTTTCCTCAGTGTGCCGGCGCTGGCGCCAGCTGGCCACGGCGCACCACAGCCGCTTGTGGGTGGAGTTGCCGGAGCGCCGCCCCTCGTTCTCCCTCGATGAAAAGGCCAGCCTGCTTGCAGCGGCGGCCCGCCGGCCTCACCTCACCCGCCTGGATGTGGGGCAGCACCAGTGGGCGGATGATTCGCTGCTGCTGCTGCTTCTGCAGCAGCTGCCAGCGCTCAGGGAGCTCAGCTTTGCCACCATGATGCTGCTCGGCGGATATGTCGACCCGCCTGCGGTAAGGGGGCGCTGCCCGCCAGCGGTCTCCACGCTGGCTCACCTGCTTGCCTGTGCGCCAGTATGCCCCCCCCCCTGTCCTGCATGCACCACGGCACGCTGGCTGCCGAGCCTGCCGAGCCTGCGGAACAACGCAGGCTGCCTGCCTGCCTGCCTGCCTCGGCCTGCATGCGTCATCCTGCCCGACTGCCTGCCTGGCCCCCGCCTGCCTCGACGTGCCTGCCTGGCCCCCACCCGCCTGTCCACCTGCCAGCCTGCCTGACTGCCTGCCTGGCCCCGGCCCGCCTCCCCTTCAGCCTGCTACCCTACCTCCCCTGGTGTTTGCCTCCCTGCCCCGCTGCAGGAAGTTGCCCTGCTGGTGCCGCACCTCACCAGCCTGGCTCTGGGATCGCCTTCCGACCTGCCAGCCTGGCTGGGGCGGCTCGCAAGTCTGCAACTGCTGGACGTGTGCATGGGCATCGAATCAGGGGATGCTTTCGACCTGCCCAGCTCCCTCACACAACTGCGCCACCTCAGCGAGCTAAAAGTGCGCGCCTACGGGTCCGCTGACCCCGAAATCGCCTGTGATGAGTCCCTGCATGGGCTGCGTGTGCTGGCCGCCCTGCCCGCCCTGCGGTGTGTCAACCTCAGGGCGCTGCTCCTGGCGGATCTGGAGTGGGCCCAGGTGGGTGGGTGGAGCACTGCCTGCTGCTGGCGGGCAGGGGTGGCGGGCGGGTGTGAGGTGAATGGCTCAGCATGTGGGTGGCAGGGAAGGTGGCAGGCGCTGCCTCGGGAGGCTTGGCGCTGCCTCGTGTGGCGGGACATAGCCATCTGGAAGCGGGTGTCACAGACGGCCATTGCTGGTTAACCCCGGCCGGCAGTTGGCGACCGCTGCTGCTGTTGCATTGCCACCATGCGCATGCTTGGTGCCCGCCTGCCACCTACATCTCCCACTCTTGCCTGCTGCCACCCTGCGCCTGCCCGCCCCTTCTCTGCTGGCTCAATGCCGGCATGGCGACCCGGTTCGTGTTGACCTCCTGCTGCTGCAGAGCCTAACCCAGGTCACAGAGCTGCGGCTGTCGGGCATCCGCTGGCTGGCACCGGACCCCGACGGCTTGCTTGCCGTGCCAGACCAGCAGCAGCTGGACGCAGCGCTGCGCCCGCTGACCCAGGCAAGGCGGGGCGGAGCATGGGGGTTGAGGGGAAAAGCGTGGCTGGCCAGTGTTTTTAAAGGAACATGCGTGGCTGGCATGGCGGGATGGCATACACGCTGCTTTGGCATGACCTGAACTGGCCGGTGCCCCCTGCCAGCGCAGGGGTAGCTGTGCTGCTGTTCTGCCACTCCGCCGCGTGCAGTGCGGGCGGGCGCGTGGTATCTCCTCGCCCATCCTCCACCCGCCACCCAATGTCCCCCGGGCGCTTCTCGGTATCCCAATCTTGCACTCCCTGCGCCTGCCCTCTGCAGTTGCGCTGCTTGGAGCTGGCGTATGCTGAGCTGGCAGAGCTGCCCGCCAGCGTGGCAGCCATGAGCCGCCTGCAAGCGCTCGAGCTCTGGGAAAACGCTGGGCTGAGGGGGCTCCCTCCGGGCCCCTACCAGCGCTCCCTGACCCGCCTGTGCCTGGGAAGGGCCACTGGGCTGGAGCCCAGGTGGGTGGGTGGGTGCCAGGGCAGGGCAGGGCAAAGTGCAGCGCTCAGCGCAGCACGGTGCAGAGCAAAGTGCAGTGCTCAATGCAGCGCGGTGCAGCGCACCACAGCACAAAATAGCACAGCAGCACGCAGCGCATCTTACGCAGCACGGCATGCGCATGCTTGCCTGATACCCCACTCCATCTCCCCCTCCCGTGTGCTGCTGCTGCAGCGGCGCGCTGGCGGCGCTGCAGGGCATGTCGTCCCTTCAAGAGCTCAACGTGTCCGACTCGCCACTGGAAGCTGTTGAGACCCTGGAAGGCCTCATCCCAAAGCTGCCCTCCCTACGGCGGCTGGTGCTGTGGAACAAGAGGCTGGAGGGTGCAGAGTATGGGGCCGCTGTGAAGAGGCTGCAGCAGCGCCTGCCGGCCCAGGTTGAGCTCGCTGCCGGCGACTGCTTCCGCGACGATTGACCGCACACGCGGGGGCACAACACGCTCCCGTGGATGTAGTGTGCACATGCCACACACCAGCATGCCACAGCCGTAGCTCCGAGCGCTGAAGCCCAGAGGCAAGTGTAGGCCAGCAAGTTACAGCAGCATGGCGATGTGAACAGGAGTGGGAGTTCAAAACAGAGGGAGACACGAGTGGGTGTGGGTGTCGACGCAAAAGTCAGGTTGTGTTGATGCGAGACGGTGGCGGCTCAAATGCACGACACACGTGCCTCATCGGTCTGCTAGCTGTGCTCAGGGCAAGCACCAGAAGCCAGCTCCGCCACACAGGGAAAGCACCAGCAGCCAGCTCCGCCACACAGGGAAAGCACCAGCAGCCAGCTCCGCATGTTGGGCAGCGGGTGCAACAGATTTGCCTTGCTCCAGCAAGGCCGCGGCTCTTGGCAGCCACCAGCTTGTTGGCTTTGAACATCGGCAGCCGCCCCGCTGCGCACTGGCACATTGCAGCGTTCAACCGGCAGCCTGATCAGTAGTCTGCCGCGGGGCTGTCAAACTCATCATAATCGCCCGCCTCCTCGCTCTCCTCGTCATAGTCTCCCATCAAGTCCTTCAGCATCTCCTCATCCCAGCCACCCATCACATCCTCCTGTCAAGAGGGAGAGAGGGGACACGAGGCAGCAAGACGGGCTGGGGTGAGCGAGAAGAGGGGCACGGCCACATGTAGTTTCTCAGCGGCTGCTCATCCCACCCACCCGCCCATCATGTTCCTCGTGTGCATACGAGGGAGTGCCTGTGGTCGAGCAAGCGCCTCGGGCCGAAGCAACACGTTTCTCTCGCCCAGCCCGCCCGCCGCACTGCGGAGACATCGACACCACCCCACACCCAGCACCCATAGCACCCATAGCACACGTGATTACACCTCTGTGCCTCACCTCTGGCTCAGGCACCAGCCCGTCCTCGTCCAGCCCGCCCACGCCCCGCTGCGACCCCTCCCAGTTGCCCAGCGCCTGCACGCCCGCGCCGCCCGCCTGCATCCCCGCCAGCCAGTGCACGTCGTACGCCTGCGGGCCGCGGGGAGGGGGAGAGGAGAGGCAGGGGTGAGGGGGCTGGAGGGCTGGGGCAGCACAGCTGCCCGGCACGGCTGCAAGGGTGCCACAGCTGTGCAGAGCTGCACAGCGCTGCGGTCTAGCACAGCGTGCGCCCGAGGTCCCCTCGTGGGCACACTCTCTCTCGCTCTCACTCACCCGGTCGCCCATCTGCTGCGCCACCCGCCTGCCCCAAACCCTGGCTCATCCACACATGCCCGCCCGCCCCACGCACCGCACACCGCACCCCACCCACCCAACACCACGTACACACAACCACCCCACCCACCATCTCCAGCTCGGCCTCATCGATGGTCCCCATCTGCCTCGCCTCCTCCAGTGCCCCCATGTACTCCGCCAGCCGCTGCACCTCCAGCTGGCTGCAGCAGATCGCAGAAACTGGAGGTTTAAAACCGCTCTGGGTGCGGGGCCGCGAGTGACGAGGGAGGCGACTGAATGGGAGGAGTATGCGAGCGGGGGCGGTGCACAGCAGCCTGCTTGGCGCGTTGCCGTTGCTTCAGACCTCGAAGCCTGCCTGACTGCGTGATTGCCTGACTGTGTGTGCGCCCGCCTGCCTCCTTGCGCAGCCACCAGGCAACCTGTGCTTGCCCCGCTCAACCCCGCTGCTGCTCTCATGCTTGCCTGAGGGCGGGCACGGCGTTGAGGCGGGCGCGCACAGCATGCTCCCAATCGGGCAGGCTCTCCACTGTGTCAATTGTCACGACGTCATCCCTGCAAGTGAGACGGAGTGAAGCAGAGGGGGGAGGGTGGGGGGAGGACAGGAGCGAGCAGAGGCAGGCAATCACTGAATCGTCGTGAACACATCATCCACCCTTTGAGGGCAGGAAAGAACTAGGGGAAGGCAGCACCTGCCATGCCCTGGAAGGCAAGCAGGCAGGCAGGCCAGCAGGCAGCCGATGGGTCTTGTCGAGAGATGGGGCGGCAGGTGTGGTTGGGCAAGTGGCCGGAGCTAGGCGGCACTAGCAGGCTGAGCGCAGCGGGCAGTGCAGCAGGGGAATGCAGAGCGACGCGCGTTTGGTGGCTTCAGGGGTAGTGACAAAGCAGGGTAATCCACATGGTTGTGTTCGGTTCTCAACAACGAATAGGAGCTATTCGTCATCAGCCAACGGCGCGCCGGGTGCAGGTGCAGGTACGCAGGCGGGCAGCCAGGCAGGCAGGCAGGCAGGCAGGCGGGCGGGCAGGCAGGCAGGCAGGCAGGCAGGCAGGCAGGCAGGCAGGCAGGACAGGCGCAGGTGCCCACTTTCCCGCACTGGCACCCCGGCACTTCTCCCCTCGCCGCAAAATTTCCACACAAAACATGCCAGCAGAGACACAAACGCAGGCAGGCCATCAGGGCCTGCCATGCCCTGTGATGCTGACGCTCAAGCTCGTGCTTGCCCACCTGATGCGCAGGCGCAGGTCGCGGGAGGGGGTGTCGGGCGGCGCCAGGCGGTGCACCTCGCAGCGCGTTAGCGTGGCGGCCTTGCCATCCAGCACATAGATTTCGTCAAAGCTCAGCCGCTCCTCCTCTGACTCGCTGTCTACCACTGGCACCAGATAGTAGCGCCACACCTGGGGGCAGCAGCAAACAAGATCAAACACACATTAGCGGTGTTCTGGTGTGGGAATGGGGGTCAGTGGTTTGCCGACCGGCCTGGGAGGTGGGTAGCGACGCAGGAGGTGGGTGGGCGGGACACAGAGGAGTGGAGGAGCAAGGCGGGGGCCAGCGGGAGCTTGGCACGCATGCATGGATGGGCACCGCCACGCTTAGAGGTGAGCAGGGTGTGGGATGTGAGCCAAGTATACATTGCGCCGGGGGTGGGTAGCCCGCCGGTGCATTTCTAACAGCGGCCGCTGTGGCTGTGGGCGGGGTCCGACTAGACTGCCGGCCTGGGAAGGGGCGCAGCAGCCTGTGTATATCCCGCCAGTTGTGTGCAGGCGCAGGGCAACGTGGGTGCAGCGCAACACCCCTGAGCACACAGCACTTTCCCCCTGCCTTAAGCGCTGCTGACTCAGCAGGGCCCGGCAAGCACAGCGTCGCATCCACGGGTGGCACAACACACTGCAGCACCCAGCACATTAATTCAGGGCAGCGACACCCCAGGCAGCACGGCGCTCTCAGAGCCACACACCACAGCACCCCGTCCCGCCCCACCCGCCTCCCAGCTGGCACTGCACCGCAGCACCCGGCACAGCACAGCGCAGCACCCGACAGCACACAGCACTGGCCTGCCCCGCTTGCTCACCCACGTCTTGCGGTCCTTCCCCCCAATCCAGTCCCCCTGGAACTCGCTGTAGAACGGTACCGCCTGGTACTCCTGTACCGCCTTGGTCACCTCCCCCAGGCCCTCAGGCCGCCGCCAGCCGCCGGCCTCGCTGTCCACGCTGCTGCTGCTGCTGGCCGCCTGCATGTCTATGGTGACGTAAGAGTCCTGCAGGTCCAGCTTGCCGTCTGCGCTCTCGGCGATGAGGAACTCGCAACCCTCCTGCAGGGTGGGTGATCAGATGAGGGCAGGAGGGGCCCCAGAGGGAGTGCAGCAGTGACGCAGGCGTGTGGCTGTAATCGAGGCGCAGGCAGGACGGGCATTTCGCGCTGGAGGCACATGCATGTCTGCCTCCCCGGATGCAGTCAATGCAGCACCCATCTGAGGTGCCCATCTGAGCCCAAGAAAGGGGGCACCCACCAGCTGGAAGGAACGGTAGCCTGGGCGGCCAGGCACAAGCTCTGCTTCCACCTCCTCTGCCGCCTCCGCCGCCTCTGCCGCCGCTCGCGCTAGCAGCGGGCGCCGCCGCCGCGCCCTGCTGCTGCCGCCGCTGAGATGTTGCTGCTGCTGCGACGAGAGGGCCGCCTCGAGCCGCGTTGCACAGCCACGCCTCTGCTGCCGCTGCTGCTGCCAGCCCGCAGTGCAGCGCGCGGCTGGGGGGCAGGAGCTGCTGCGACAGCAAGCCTCTCGTCCACTGGCGACTCGCTGCAGCTGCATGGCCGCAGCAGTGGTGCTCTGCAGTGCAGCCACCGACATGCTGAAGTGCAGCACCGACACGCCTGCGGCCCTTCTAAGTGCTCAGGGTTATATGTGAGCGTAGCAGGGGTTCACAGAATGTGCATGCAAGGCGTTTGAGGCAAGGCTTTTTGCGAGCGCCTCATGCAGCCAGCTGGCCAGCTTGACCACAAAACGCGGGTCGTTTCCGCCCATCGCCGCTTCCCTCTGCCATCGGCACATCCACAAAGTATCGCACGTGGCCAGATTGCTGCCGAGCCACCATGGCCTCTGCCCTCTGCCCCACCAAGCCCCTTCAGCGGGCAACCATCCCATCGCAGCAGGCAGGCCGGCGCACGACCGTGGTGGTCTTCGCAGAGCAGCGGCAGCAGCAGGGCCCACTGGCGGCGGGCGCGGGGGCGCTGGCGGCGGCGCTGCTCCTAGTGTCCGGCCCGGCGGCCGCTGAGCTCAACAAATTCGTGAGTGCAGATGCCATCCACACCTCAGCTCCCTACCATGCTGCCACTTCTTGGCTCCGCCGCATGTTCTATTGCACCACGCCTCCGTGCGCATCCGCCGTGCCAGCCATCGCCTCCCAAACCTCCTGCCTGCCTGCCCGCCTGCCTGCACGCGCTCACTCCACGCGCCACCCGCACTGCACCTGCACTGAACTCTGCAGGAGTACAATGCTGGTGGCGAGTTTGGCAATGGCACGGCGCTGCAGTACGGCGAGGCTGATGTGAAGGTGAGATACATGCGGGGGCAGTGGCTGGCGGTGATACAGGCTGGATACTGGTGCCCGCACACTGCACAATGTGCGAGAGGAGGTGGAAGCCGGAATCAAGTGTGCCCTGTGCGCCAAGGGCACACCATCTGCCCAGCCGCACATCCATGCGTCCTCGCTCCAAGCTGCAACGCCAAGCAGGCAGGGTGGCCACTTGGCCACTGCCCGCCTGGCCACTGCCCGCCTCCCTCCATGACCCTCCTTCCCACATATGCATTTACCCACCCACACACCACCCGCCCGCCGCCTCTCTCGCACCATCCTGCTGCAGGGCCGCGACTTCAGCAACCAAAACCTGCAGCGCAGCAACTTCACGGCCGCCGACTGCCGCGACGCCAACTTCTCCAACTCCCAGCTGCAGGCGGCGTACTTTATGAAGGTGAGTAGGAGCGGGGGGGCAGAGAGAGGGCCTGTTAGGGCCGGCATGCGTCGCCTGTGGATCCATGAAGTTAGGGCTGCTTGCCAGCTGCAGGCGGCATGCTGAACCATCTCCTCAGCCCGCAAAACAACGCGCAGGGTGAGCATCCCCTGCCTTCCACCCCACCCTCACACCGCCACCCGCATGACCGCTCCACCCCCGCCGCCGCCTGCAGTCCGTCCTGGCCCACGCCAACATGGAGGGCGCTGACCTGTCGGACACCCTGATGGACCGTTCCGTCATTGTGGAGGCAAACCTGAAGAACGCCATCCTGCAGCGCGCCGTGCTGACGCGCAGCGACCTGACGGGCGCCGACATTTTCGGCGCCGACTTCTCAAACGCGCTGCTGGACCGGACGCAGCAGATTGTGAGTGGGGGCGCCGCGGTGGGCCAGTGTTGCGTGTGCGCTGTGGTTGGATGCGGGCTGGGGCACAGGGGGAAGCATGTGACGGTGCGGCAGGTGGGGGTGCAGGCTGCAAAGGTAGCGTTTGTGTGAGAAGGCAGGGCAGCGGGGCCAGCCGACGCATCACATGCGCTGCTGGGCAACAGGATGCAGCGGATGCTGGGTGATGGGTGGTGGGGAGCATGGCAGCATGACGGAAAGGAGAAGATGGACCGGCGCATGCACGCGGGGCAGCCAGGCAGGCGAACAGGCGATACGTGGTCTTGGCAGCCAATCAGAGGCATGCCTGCTGTGCCCCTCTCCGCTGCATCTGCCTCACCCTTGCCTCCACCTCTCCCAAGCCCCACTCGGCCCCCTCCCCCTGCCCCGCCGTCCCCACAGGCGCTCTGCAAGTACGCTGACGGCATCAACCCAGTGACTGGAGTGGAGACCCGCAAGAGCCTGGCATGCGGCAGCAGCCGCCGGTTCAAGGCCTCCTCGCCCTCGAACCCCGAGGGCCCCCAGGTGCCCCAGGCAGAGAAGGACGCCTTCAACGCCTCCACCCCCATCTACCGCCAATGAGCGCCCGCCTGCTGATGTGGCCACCAAACGCCCATCCACCGCCAGCGAGCGCCCCCATCTCAATGGCGGTGACCAAGCCACCTGGTTCCAGCGAGCGCCAGGGCACCACTGCTGGCGGGCTGACCTGCGGCTGTGCCCACCCGCCGGTCCCAGTAAACGCCCGGCAGTGGGCGCTAGCGGCGGGGCTCCTGTGCGCGTCAGACTCGTGCTTTGAGTGTGCTCGCCTGCCGCCTCTCAAGAGCCGGCTACCAATCCCCCCCCGTTATGAGAAGAGCTCCTCCTGTCCCTGCACTATACTATGCCTTGCCAGGAGACTATCCCGGAGTCTCCAGCGGGCCCCTTCGGTTTTCTCCCGCTCCCCAGCGCTTGAAATTCGTTCCCTCCGCACGCCGGCAAAGACGCCGCAGCCGGCCCCCATTGCCGCTGCGCGCCGTCACTCAGGCCATGCCGGCGCTTCCTCTGGGGCCGCCTTTTCCTTTTGTGTGTATTCAAACCCCCCTCCCCCCCCCATTCTTTCCCTTCCCAAAGCTGCACCTCGTAGCCTCGAGCTGCGCCGCCTCCTGGGCAGGCCCTGCGCCACACCTCCCCCAGTTTTGATTTCCCACGCCCGCTCCGGCCGGAGCACATGCAGCTGTGTGTGTTTGATGCCTGTCTTATGATCATGATCAATTTACCCACCCCTCTGATTAGCCGCCTTGTTGCAACGAACGAAAACTAACAAACACACCTTTGAGGCGCATGCAACTGGGGAAACGCAGGCTGGGCAGGAGCATGCCATGCGGAGCACGCCAGTGGCGGCAGGCACACGGGCTGGTGGTGACCTGGCGGGCTGCTGGTGTGCATGCCTAGCTCCTACCACCAACCGTCCTGCCAACTAGCGGGAAGCTTGCCTTAAGGCGCGCACCAGCTTAAGCTGCCGCCGCTGCAGGTGCATCGTACCCTCTGCAGCGCGTCATGCCTGCACTCACAGTCACTCACAGCTGGCCGGGCGGCTGCCCCATGGGCCCCTCGCCCTCGGCTGACTTGCTGGCGGGGAAGCCGACCTCAGGGGTGCGCGTCTCGCCGGTGCCGCCGGTCCGCATCTTCTCCTGCGGGGGCGGGGGTGCGCAGGCAGCGAGGGACACAGTGAGGAGGTATTAGGGGCCGGCGCAAGGCAGGGTGAGGGCAGGGGTCAAGCCCGCCCGTCACCCTGCCTTCACACAACCACCATTCATTTACAGCCATCAGCACTCAACTCAACCTCACCTCGAGTGCCCCGGCCACGCCGCCCACCCAGCTCTCAGACAAATCGTTACCTGCCCTCACACACGCGTACACACCTGCCAGGAACCCGTCACCGCTACCTTGGTACCGTTTGAATGCAGCTCTGCATTTGCACACAAAATGGCTTGGCTTCCTTCCACAGCACAACCCTTGCAACCCAAACCCACCACAGAACCAAGAAAGCCAGCCCACCTCTGCCACTTCCGTCAGGTTGCGTGCGCGCTCCGTCAGCGGCTCCATCCCGCTCTTGTGCGTCTCCGTGTCAATGTTGGAGGCCACGCCGCCACCAGAGCCCTCATGCTTGTGCTGCGCATGGGGTCGGGGAGCGGAACGCAACGTGCTTGTGCGGGCAGAACGGGTTGTAGTGTCAGGGCTTGCGCCAACAGGTGGGAGGCCAGCCGCTGCGCCGACCCTCTTGCCAATGCTTCAGAGGATGGGTGGCAAATGCGGGAGCGCAGCAACCCTCACACCCCACCCACCACTTCACAGCTGTAGTGGTTGGCAACCTGCACCCACCAAACCCCACCAACTGATCCACAACCAAACAATGCAACGCCGATGACACGCCGCACCGTTGCGCGGTTGAAGCGGTCGGCAATGTCAGCCGGCACCTTCACCGTCACTTCGCCGCCTTGGGCTGCAGTGGAGAGGGGCAGACAGGGAGGCAGGGGAGGGAGGTGGGGAAGGAGGGGATGCTACCTACTCTGAACTACGTAGCACACCCAAGTGGGGATCACGACTAAATACCTTAAGGCTTGCTGAACCCCTACTTTGGCAGGGGGCAACCGCACAGCGCACCACCGCATGGCGCTGCCCACCGGTGCAGCTCAAAGGCCGCCCCCTGCCGGGCTCACCTCGGATCTGGCTGGGCGGCAGGCCGTACTCTGTGCCCTGTGCCTGCCCAGGCACGGGCTTTGCGCTCTGCACGGGGAGGTGGGTGGGTTGTGGGCTGGGATGTTGGCTGTCTTATGAGCAGCGCCGAGCGGCGGGCGCAGCGGGGCAAGGCGGGTGCATGGGCGGCCTGCGAGCAGCAGCCCTGTCGGCAATTGGTTGGCAAGGGCTACCCCTGCATGTCTTAAGCGCGAGGCCCTGCCACGAGGCTGCTCTGGCAGGCGACAAGAGTCCAAGGCGACGAGCAGCCCGAGCAAGGCAGGAAACGCACCGAGCCTCCGGAGTGACCCCCAGTAACCATGCTGGTGTGCTTCCGGGTGCTGTTTATGCAATGTCGACGAGAAACAGAAAGAAGAAATGCCGCCTGGGCTGCTGGTGGGCAGCTGGCATTGAGGGGCTGCCCCCTCAGCACATGCTGACTCGCTCACTTCTCACCCTCGTTCTCTTCTCGGCCTCCACAGCCGTGTTTGTGACACATCCCACCATGCCGGGCCTGCTGAGCGGCAAGGCCGTCCTCTGCACAGGTGCTAGCCGCGGCATCGGCGCGGCGATAGCCGAGCGGTGCGCCGCCGAGGGTGCGGGCCTCATCCTGGCGGCTCGCTCCGAGGAGAAGCTGAAAGAGGTGAGAGCGCGTGCACCCAGCACCCTGCATGACCTCAGATGCCATAACTGCACAGGGTTTCTAAGGGTGTGAGTCAAACGAGGCCTCCTGCTGCCACCTATGCAGGTGGCGGAGCGGTGCCGGTCGGCGGGCGCTGCGTGGTGCGAGACTGAGGCATGCGACGTCTCTGATCCAGCCTCCATTGACCGCCTGGCTGCCAGCGTGCTTGGGAGGCACGAGGAGGGCATCTACATGCTGGTCAACGTTGCTGGGACGGCGGCGGGCAACCAGGACATTCTGACGGGTAAGCGAGGGGAGGCGCGAGGTAGGGAGGCGAGGAGGCACCCCTGAGCCAGCGGGCTGCTGCCTCAAAAGCACAGCTTGTCATAGGGAGATCGAGAGGGGAAGCATGCTTGCATGCTGGGCAACCTACTTGCCTCTTCTGCCGTGCATCCAACCTTTCCCCCTTCCATCCCCTTGCCCTGCAGGCGACCCAGATGCCTGGGAGACGATGCTGCAGGTCAACACGCTCGCCCCCATGCGCCTCACACGCCTGCTGGCCCCCGGCATGGCCGCCCAAGGGGGCGGGCTGGTGGTCAACATCGGGAGTCTGGCGGGCACCTTTGCCTCGGCCAAGTCAGCGCCCTATGCAGCCAGCAAGTGGGGCATCCGAGGCTGGACGTTGGCCAGCTACGAGGTGAGCAGGAGGGCAGCAATACAACGCTGGGGTGGTGCACAATGGTTTTCCCGCCCTACAATGGTATGTGAGAGGGGTGCATGCTGCAGACGTGTGAGCACCCACAAGGCCCTGCCGCCCCGCAGGAGCTGCGCAAGCACAACATCCGCACCCTGGTAGTGGAGCCAGGGTTTGTGGCCACAGACATGGTGCTGCCGCGGGGCGACCTCGAGGCCGACCTGTGCCTGCAGCCGGCGGATATTGCAGAGGCGGCGCTGCTGCCTCTGCGCATGGGGCCCAATGCAAACCCGCTGGAGCTGGTGATGAAGGTGGTGCTGAGCCCCCACAAGAAGCAGTGACTGGTACAGATGAATGATGAGCTGAGTGCTTGAAAGAAGAAGTGATTTGATGCTGATGGTGTGGGGAGCGGCAGGAGGTGGCCTGCAGGCTGGCCTGTAGTACAGCTGGCGTTCAAAGCGCCCGCACCTGATGCTCAGCTTGCTTTCTGCAAGGCAATGACGAGGCCCCGCCCCTACCCTGGGTGCACTCCCCGCGCTGCCTGCCCCCTGCCGTGTCTGCACTTCCAGCGCTGCCTTCCTGCCTGCCTTGATCACATCTCAGTTGAGTGTGTTGCACAACGCTGTAGCGCAGAGGACAGGTGCAGTGCACGCCCCTTTAAGGCAACCAACAAGTGGAGTGCATTGCGCTGGAGGGGCGCCGCACGAAAGGCAGGCAGCAGAACGAGGTGCCCCCCTATCTGTGCTCAGCTCTCCTGCTGCCCAGCAGCGCCCCCACCTCGTCCACAGGGCACCTTCTGCTTCTCCTCAGGTGCCGCTCCCCTCATGATGGTCAGCCTCAGCGCTTGCCGCCCTGGTTGCCCTGGCTGGGCACGTCGCCCGCCGACCCAGGGTAGGTGCCTCTCACTTGCTCGATCTGCTGCTGCATCGCGCCGCCGCCTAGCTCACCCGCGGACACCATCTTGCTCACTGCAAACGTGCGGAAGGCCCCGGTGGCAGTGTGGGGGCCAACACAGTGAGATCGCTGTTGGCAGCTTGTAAAGGCAGCGGGGAGGGGACTAGTAGGGTGTGCGTGGAGAGCAGCCGCCGCCCAGTCAGGCAGGTGTGCACAACCTTCCCAGGTGCAGCCAGTGTGCACCTGCTGCTGCCGCCACTCACGTGTCTCTCCGACAGGCTTGGGGAGGGGCTCCTCGCTCTTCTGCCACATGTACCAGAGTGTGTAGCCCACCCCGCCAGCAGCTGCCAGCTTGAGCAGAGTGCCTCCAAAGGTGCGGTTGACGGCGGCCTGGGCGGCCGCAATCTTTTGTGTGGCGCGCACCTCGCCAGGGGAGGCCTTGGGTTCGGGAGGAGGCACCGGCTGTCCGCTCATGGCTGCTGCTGGGGCACAGAGGCCGTAGGGTGGGGCCTGGGCTGCGTCCAAGGAGAGGAGCGGTGCAGGGAGCAGTGGCGCTGCTGGGTAGGTGCCGGGGTGCCCGTCCAAGGAGGGCAGTGGTAGGGAGGTGGTGTGGTAACCTGGTACCGACCAACGCTTCCCTGCCTGTCTCTCACGATCTGAACTGGTGTGCAGAGAAGCCCCCAAAATGCCTACCAATGCGGCAGCCCTGCTGCGGCGCGCTGGGGCCCTGCTGGCGGCGGTGGGCGCTCTCTGCGCCCTGGGCGCCAGCCGCCTAATCCGCGTACACAGGCATACACCGAGCATCCAGCATGGAGCCCTCACAGCTCCTGAACAAGGTGCTGGGGCGCAACAGCGACCCACTCTCCCTCCAGCTGACGAGGGTGCGCCATCGCCCTTGTGACCACCGCTTAACGTATGCTCGCTTGAAATGATAACAGCTAGGCGCTGTTTACGCTGCCGGGCAGCATGCAGCAAAAGCTTGGAAGCGGTTTGCACTTGTCATGTATAAAAATAGGGGAAGAGAACACTTATGTAATGTACAAGATAGGGGAAGAGAAGTCCCATGAAAGAATGCTCAATAAAAGCTCAGATCGCTCAGTCTCCCTCTGTCTCAGGCCAGCCTGCTACTGCTGCTGCTGCTGCTGCTGCCGCCCTCCCGCTGCTGCTCCTGCCCCCCGCTGCACAGGCCGCATGGCACAAAGCCATCCGATCATGTACGGCAGCTGCTGTGCAGTAGGGTGCACAGGGCAGCTTCCGGTCGCCAGCGCCATCAAGATGAGGCACAGGCAGACGGGGGTGCCCCATGGGCCGCCGCAATCCTGCGCAGCCCATGAGAAGGGCGCTGGGGGGTCCTGCCTGACCTGAAGCGGGCCTGCCGGGGTGTTGGTGCCAGGCCACTTCACCGGCCCCGGGCTGCCGCCGGTGACCTGGAGCCGCGTCAGCGCCAGGCGGCAGAGCTCAGCCACGTCCACCTCCCGCGCCGAGTTGGGGACCATCGTGAAGTCCCCACCCAGCGTGAGCGGGCTGCCACCGTGGCGGTCCAGCAGCCCGATGACCACACGCCCCGCACCCACAAAGGGATAGGGGCCTCCCTGCCCGCTGTCGCTGGTGCACGTGAAGAGGGCAAGCGACGTTCGAGGCTGGGAGAAGGCGTGGAGCAGGAGCAGGCTGGCAAGCTCGAGCAGCTTCGGGTGCAGCTGCAAGTGTGGCAGCACGCACCGTACTGCCTCTGCTGCCCTGCTGCCCGCCTCCGCTGATGCCATCGCCGATGCCATCGCCGGGTCGTAGGCGCTGGCATTGACCACCAGGCGTGGTGGCAGCGGCACAAGGAGCTCTTCTAGTGTGAGCCGCTTGACCGCCGCCAGTGCCGCCGTCACTGCCGGCAGCCACGGCTGTCGCAGCTGCTCTGCCAGCACAAACTTGTCCAGCTGGGGCAGCAGCTCTGCCAGCCGCTGCTGCTGCTGCTGTTGGAGCTGCTGCTGCTGCTGCTGCTTCTGCCTGCGCTTTGCTGTCACCGACTCATCTGCCCCTGGCACCCACTCATCCTCGTCTGCCTCGTCATCGTCCTCTGACACCCACTCATCCTCCTCTGCCAGCAGCTGTGCCAGCTGCCACTGTGCCTGCTGCTGCTGCAGCAGTGCCTGCTGCTGTGCGCGCTGCCGTGCCCCCCACAGGCCTGCAGCAGTGAATCAGCTGGGACGGTGCCATCAGGGCAGGGCAAGTGTGACAGCCAAGAAGAAAGTGCGCAAGAGCTTGAGCTCAGCACACAAGGCGCAGCAGAGAGGCAGAGGGAGGTTGCACAGCACAGCTAAAGCGAGCAGGTGAGACAGGTCGCGCGCTGCGACCGCTCAGTCGCGATCGAGAGAGACCCGCGCCGGAAAGAATGAGAATTGGACTGAAGGAGCAAATGGCAGTGGCAAATGGCAAATGGCACTTCCGCCCCGCTGGCACCGCCCAATGCCGCCCAGCTGGCACCGCCCCGCTCTTCAGCCGGCTGTCGCTTACCATGCTGTCGCTTACCATAGCCAATTGGAAAGAGTCGTCGGAGCTGTGGCAGCGCACAGCTCCGCCGGAGAGGCGGCGCCATGGCACTCGGCAGCACACCCAGGGCCGCCACTTTCGGCTGCCGTTGCGGCGACCGCACAATTTGCTGTAGGCGCGGGGCCACAGCCGGCAACCTGCCTGCTGGTTTGCTGGCCTGCGGGCACAGGCAGGGATACAGAAGGAAAGGCAGGGGAGAGGATTGGGATGACGAGCAGGCACAGCAACGATGGGGCGGCGGATGGGTGGCACAGCCGGGAGGGAGGCGGAGGTGGGTGCATGGGCAGGCAACAGCAACGCCTCGGTGCTGAACAGTGCAACAGGCCGCCCACCTGCGGCATGTTGATTACCGATAAACTAGCAAGAACTCCTGCCATGGGTTGACACAGGTGCAGCGCTGCGCTGGTCAAACTCTGCCGCTGTCTGCCGCCTACGGCCTACTGCCGCCGCCGCCCGCCCGCCGCTAGTGGCGACAGCACCCACCACCAAACGCCCAGGCGGCGGCCGCCACCAGCACCGCCACCTCGCCCAATCTTACATTGCGGCCGGCTGTTGCGCAGCTGAGAGGGTCGAGATCGAGGGTTCAGGGGGAACCCCTTGATGGCCAGCTGCACCCAGGCTCGATGACCCGGATCTGGGCTAATTGGTGGAGAAGCCAAACAGGAACAAGAAGAAACCAGCAGCAGCTGCTGTCGCGACTGGGTGCCCCTACTACTGCTGCTGTACTCAGCATGCCTGCGGGCTGTGTATGTTCGCACGTTGCAGGTTGATCGGCAAGAGTGGTTTGAGGAGCGTGAGGCGGGAGTTTTCTTACCGCCTACGTGGCACACTCTCACCTTCCAGCTCGTAGACAGCGGAGGAGACACATTTCGGGTGGCGCTCAAGGCGCGGTGGAGGCTGTTGTGGACGTACCAACGGGCGCACAGAATCCAGCCCACTGCCAACCA